>PVLC010001956.1:14350-127094 GCA_004027655.1 Graphiurus murinus
CTGGGGATTGAACTCAGGGGCATTCTACCTCCGAGCTACACCCCCAGCCCTATTTTTTTATTCTTTATTTTGAAACCGAGTCTCACTAAGTTGCGGAGTGCCTCACTAGGTAGCTGAGGCTGGCCGCGAACCCGGATCCTCCGGTCTCAGCCTCCCGAATGCTGGGATTACAAGCGTGCGCCACCACGCCCGGCTCATTGGGAATTTCTTAAAGCAGAAAAATTCCCTTAAAGGTACTACCTACTCTGTGAATGACTTTAGTCTCCTTAATTCTTAATTGCAGGTAATATTGCATATTACTGTACCAAAACATGAGCCTTTCTGCAATTGGCTATCTTTTGGAGTACTACATACTTTAGGTTTAAACTTATTTCCTTGGCAATTTGTGTCAGAATGCCTTGTGGGGAGGAAACTACCTGGGTTTGAGGAAATGCCTTTATTAATTGTTGAGTAGAAAGTGGGGGTCTGTGGGGTGTGGTAGTTAACAAAGTCAAAGCTACAAAAGAGAATGTTCAAATGGCTCTTCATGAGAATGACAGAGGAATTTGTTTTGTTTCTAAGGAGGAGTGGAGAAGGGAGGGAAGCCAAGAAGAGAGAGAGGAGAGCGGAGCAGAGTTTAGGAAAAAGAAATTATGATATGCTGGATGATAAGGGGACAAAGCAGTCCGTGGAAAAGCAATAAGGTTGGTGAAATATTTCCCCAAAGGATCACTGAAGACTCCATGGGAACTGCCTGCATTGGTACAATGAGGGGCATTCATCGGCTGGCCCACCTCACCCCAGGTCCTCAAGTGTACCATGCTCACAAGTGCATGCACAAGCCGGCTTGAAGAAAGACAGGATTTCTACACCTCAGCCAACTCCATGGTAAACAGAGACATCAGGCCCAGAGATGAACTCAGAAACAGATTGGGCCTTAAGAAAGTCGTTCTCTGAGAATGGGAAACTTTGCCTTTCCACGCAGTGCAAAGTGATGGTCCAAGCCTGGACCTGTTGAGGTTTCAAGAGAGCCAGAGAGCCCAACCGATGTGCAGATTGTACCTCTAGCAGCACATGGCTGACATGACAGAGTTCTGAGCAAGACCTTTTCTTTCATGGCTGATGTCCTCTTGTTATTTTAACTTAAAGCTTGTTCAATATAAGCACAACTTGTTTTTGTTTGTTTGTTTGTTTTTGCCGTACTGGGGATTGAACTCAGGGGCATTCTACCTTCGAGCTATACCCCCAGTCCTATTTTTTATTCTTTATTTTGAAACCGAGTCTCACTAAGTTGCAGAGTGCCTCACTAGGTAGCTGAGGCTGGCCGCGAACCCGGATCCTCCGGTCTCAGCCTCCCGAATGCTGGGATTACAAGCATGGGCCACCACGCCCGGCTTCACAACTTGATTTTCATTTAGTTATTTTTGGAAACCCGTGTGAAACTAATTACATCTAATGAGCTGTATTGTTTTTTTATTTTTGTGCAATTTTCCCATGCTTCAAAAATTGAGGCCAGCTCTTTATTAAGTAAAGTTTTTGAAAAATCTTATTCCATTATGCCGTGTGTATTGTTTCCTTATTTGTGGTTCTTAGTATCACTTAAAAGCCCTATGTTATTACATAGCACATACATCTAGATTTGTTCCTCTGTCCACTCAATTCTGTACATATATATCCTTATACATTTTATACACACACATGTATACCTATACATACTTACATACATACTTTGCCTGTTATCTATCCATTATCCTTTTTTTCTTCACAGCTAGAAATTTCACTTCTTGGCAACTAGCCTTCATAACAGAGAAGCAAAATCCTACCTTAACTGATCCCTTCCATTTCCTTTTCCTTCTTCTTTTCTTGTTCTTCACTCTCATTTTTTGAAATTAGACTATTTTCCTTTCTTGCTGACTATCCTAGATTAACTTTAGAACTTCCTCTGTGTTAGTTCAAAAGTGTCCTGTGTTACTCTTGCTTCCCTGTGCTCTGATAAAATTGATCTCTGTGATGAAGCTCATCTCTATTCATGTAACTGATTTTTTTAAAAGAATATAAGAAGGTATAATTTTACTTTTCTTTGTCTTTAGTGTCAGGGAATCTTCCTTTAATAATTCTATGAATCTCACTGTGTTTTCAGACCATGCCTGAGATCACAGACATTCTTTCTTCTGAATTGACTCACCTTTTATTTTGAAGATCCCTGTCTGACTTCTTGACATCAAAGTTAAACATCATTAGTAAATTCTAAAGCAAAATGAGCTATTTCAAACAGTTTCTAGTTTTCTTATTTTAAGATTTCGTCCATTTGCAAAATAAAAAATAATCCTATTAAATCAGCAGCATCTAATGTTGTTAAAAAGCACAATTAATTATTGGAATCTGCACATAGGATAATCAATGATGAAGAATAAAGAAAAAAAAAGAACATTGTTACTTCTGCCCTGGTTATTACATTTTCAACAAACACACTTATCTCTACTTTTCTGACTTAAGAAAACTGAAGCCACTGGAACAAATCTTGCTTCTACCAGTACTGGACTTACCAGCCTCTGCCGCCAGCTTCTCCTTTTCTCATCTGGGCCAAGTGTCTCTGCATGCACTCAGGATCCCGTCCTCTCTCGCCTTCTAAAAAAATGTACCCACTCATTGTTTCCTCCTTTTACACGTCCAGTTTTGACTCACTCATCAGCATTTAAATGTGCTCTACTCTTTCCCATTTGAAAAAAAGACCTGGACTCCGCACACTCTCTTCTCTGCCCCCTTCATGTTTGTCCCACCTTTTACAGTCAAATGACCCAAAAGTTCTTCATGGTCACTACTTTCCTTTCATCACATCCTGTTTGTCCCTCCACATCCTCCATCTGGCTTCCATCCCCATGTTTTCACTAGAATGACTCTTGCTAAGATCACTGGCGACCTCTGTCAAGGGATAGGCATGGCTCTTGTGCATCCCTTTCCCCTAGGTGCTTATGGTTATTGTATCCACAGCACCATGCCTACCTTCTGTAAGGCACCACTCCTACGGCTCTGGTCACCACCTGTGCCCGTGGTCTTGCAGGTTCTATGCCAGCTGCTCCATCCCAGGCTCCTTTCCTGGCTATTTCTCCTACTTCTTAACTTGAGCCATCGGTGGCAGTTGCCCAGGTCTTGGTCCCTATTTTGCACTCACAAAATTGCAGAAGATTTACTGACATATTTTCTCAGAAGATTAATTGAAATGTCCATGAATATGAGGAAGATTCTGGTGAGTCCTATTTCTGGAGACCTTTTGTCTTTGGGGGGAAATATTTGCAGAAAGGAGCTGATGTCTAGCCATTCCCCACATGGGTGGCTAATCAAAATGAGGACTTCTTTAACAAACCAGGAGCTCTTGAAATGAAGAATGTTGATAAAGTCCTAATTTTCTCCTTCTTTGGGACTCTGTGAGATACTACATGAGGTAGCTTTGATTTATTTTTCAAAGTTCTTTAAGCTTCAAAGGGCTATTTTTTACAAGCATTGTATTTCAGGCATTATTTATTCAAGTGTAGCTCCCTGTTGAAAAAAATATTTAAAATGTTTCCTCTAGAACATTCTCAAAGCCATTTAGTGCAATTTAGTATTTTTTAGTTCAAAGGAATAGCAGATGGTTACTCCAGGCTACATGGCTACTTCAGTTACATCAGAAAACTTTCACCTAACCCGGAACATTTCCGAGCTTTCTGCAGGTGTTGAATCCTGAAACGTGTCCACAACAGGAAGGAGTCCTGGCTTATGGGGTCTGTTTGCTGCTGAATCAATCAGGCTGAAGTCCTAGCTGACTAGGACAAACAAGGAGCAACTATATGTCAAATAATACGTCATATAATAAAGTTGATCCTTGATGGGAGAAGATTTCTTGTAGGGATATTTATTTCTTCAGTTAGCTGGCTTCAAAACACCCACTCTAACTGAGTTACAGTGTAGAACTGGGGAAGGCATGTGCTTTAGGACTAGTCAAGACCAAGTTCAAATGATGACCCAGCCACATGTTAACGGATGTGTACTAGGAGGCGATTGATTTAGCTACCTAATTCTCACTTGATCATCTAGAAGCTGGCTTTAGTTATGCTTACATGATACAATTATTGGGGTCACTTTAAATTAAACAATGTATGGGAAATATCTGATAGTCATTAATAGTAATTCAATACTAGGATAGGTTCATCTATGCATTTCTTAAATGTATTTGTTTTCAGTTAGGTAGAATAATTAAATGTAGACAGAATTTTTGCAACTCTTTTATTAAGTCTTTTCTTTGAAATAGTCATCTGCTTCATGGAATTCATCCCCATGGGGGATGAGGAGGCTGAGGTGGAGCTGCCCCGGCCTTTCTCGAATGGGACTAGCTAAGTGCAGGAAGGGGTCTCCATTATCTTATAGTGTATCAAATGGGCTAGTACTATGGAGATTGAAATGAATCTTAGGTCAATGAAAACAATATTCAGCATGATGCCTTATACAGAATAAATATTCTGTTTGTCGAGTGAGTCCACTTAAAGATATTACTAAATGTGGCAGAAGCCTAGTATTTCTTTTACTTTTTATTTATACTAGTCAAAGTAATTACTATTTGTAGTACAAAATGAAGGAGAATGAACCTGTTTTTAGTGTTAAATCATCTTTAATAGAGTTGGAAACAACTTATTTTAAGATAACAAAGAGTTATTTTAAAATTTTGATTATTCACAATTATTCACATTTTTTTTTTTTTTTGGTACTGGACATTGAACCCGAGGGTGTTCTACCTCTGAGCAACACCTCCTCCCCCAGTTCTTCTTATTTTGTATTATTTTGAAACAGGGTCTCCCTAAATTGCTGAGGATGGCCTCGAACCTGCAATCCTCCTATGTTAACCTGCAAGTATTTGGATTACAGGTGTGCACCACTGTATGCGGGCTATTAGTGCTTTTAATAGCTAGTATATAATTGATTTATTTTTCCTTTTACCCCAACACACACACACACACACACACACACACACACACACACACACACACGGCTTAGTTTCTCATCAACCTACTTGGTGGCACTTTAAACTTTTTTAGCACATGGGCAATATGAGAACATAACTGAAATAAAAGCTTTTTGGCCAATTAGACATTTATTGTTTTTCACCAGACTATTGTGGCAGGAAGAAAATAATACAAGAGTTGAAAAACAGTGGATTTGATTAGTTTCAATTACTATAATCTGGAATTATTTAAGAATCAATGTTGTTAAGAGAATTTTTTTTTTTTGGTCTAGGGATTGAACCCAGGGGCATCCTACCTCCAAGCTACACCCCCAGCCCTATTTTTATTCTTTATTTTGAAACAGGGTCTCACTAAGTTGCAGAGGGCATCACTAAGTGATCCTCCTATCTCAGCCTCCCAAGTACTGGGATTACAAGCATGTGTCACCACGCCTGGCTGAGAATATTTTTAAAAAGGTATAAGTATGATTCTTATGAAATATGAAAACAATATGTGTCAAATATTTCATCTTATTATTTTAATTAAAAAACATAAAGATGTTACAACCTGCCCAAAGACGTCAAAAAGTAGAATCGTTTATAGATGAGAAATACTAGAAGAAATATGTAAATGAATGCCTCTGAGAGAGGGTTGAGGAGGGCTTCCCTTGTTTGGGCAGAGTTTGTTTCCATAGATGAGAATTCTTGCATTCTTACCATTGCTTCAGAACCTAGATCTGTAAAATAGCTCAAAGACAACGAAGGCCCCATAGAACCAAGTCAGATAACCCTGAGCACTGTGTGTGAAAGCTCTCAACAGCGCGGTTTCCATCGAAGTGCTTCCCATCTTTCTCTACACTCAGAAGGTGATGGTGGGACTGCATGAAACACTGTGGTCAGCTTGGGAACACTCAGTTTTAGTTTTAGCGCAGCTTATACTGAAGTGTGTGTTTAGTCCTTCTTGGAGCAAGCCTGGATATCAAAAGGATTCAAGGAGATAACACATTGGCATGGGTGAGTAGGCATGGAGTAACTTCATATGGTTTTTTTTTTTTTTTTGCGGCACTGGGGATTGAACTCAGGGGCATTCTACCTCTGAGCTGTACCCCCAGCCCTATTTTTTATTCTTTATTTTGAAACAGGGTCTCACTAAGTTGCGGAGTGCCTCACTAAGTAGCTGAGGCTGGCCGTGAACCCGGATCTCCAGTCTGTCTCCCAAATGCTGGGATTACAAGTGTGTGCCACCAAGCCCGGCTCATATGGTTTAATAAGGCTATGAAATACATACAATAAGTGTCATTAACCAGGAGCTATCTAGGGCCCATCCAGTTCTATTGTCAAAAATTAACCAGGAGGCCACTATACTGAGAGGGCTCCAGTGCCTTAGCTTCCTCCATAAGCAAACTGAAGCCCAATTCAATATAAACAGGAAACCAAAACATAGTATTAAACAACCAGAAATTGCCAAACAAGTGGATGTGGTGGCATATGCCTATAATCCCAGTATTTGGAGGCTGAGACAGGAGGATCACTGGTTCAAGGCCAACCTTAGCAAATTAGTGAGGTCCTCAGCAACATAGTGTCCCTGTTTCAAAATAAAATAGAGCTGGGGATGTAGCTCAGAGGTAGAATGCCCTCGAGGTAGCATGCACACACACAAACCTGCCAAACTAAACCTCTAATTAGAGACTTTTCACCTTAACTGATCAAATGTATTTTCTTTGTCTTGCTTCCACCCGATAAATGCTCTTCCTTGTTCCTTCCTGTGGTGGAGTCTTGAAATGCTTGTGGTGTAATGGTGCTGCCCAATCCATAAATTGTCATCTGAGTACTCCAATATACTCATTAAAACTTTAACGTGCCTAAGTTTATCTCTTAACACTCCAACTCTAACAGTTTCTTGAAAATAAACTATTTTCCTTTCACTCCAACCCACTTCATATCTACTGGATCTATGCAAGCTCAAGAACAGGCTTCTCTGAACTAAACACAGAGAAGCAGGGGAAATGAGCTTGTGAGGAATTTGTTCTAATTTCTACATTGCTTATTGCTTTTTAAAACTTGGATGTGGAGTATTGTCCTAAAATTCAGAGAAAGAACAAAACTCTGGTTAGTAAATGGCTAGAACCGCTAATGCAATGAGCAGAGGCGTCCCAACACAGGAAATGCTTGCTGCTGCTCCTACTGCTGCTGCTGCTGCTGGAAAAGCCTCCTTAGCGGGGGCTCTGTTTGCAACTATAGGTTGGGAAAACAACAAGCAAAGGGAAAAAGGGAAACAGAGATTTTTTTAAAGCATCCATGTTACATTATTGGAGGGATATTGATATTTTTATTTTTGAGGGATTTTGAAGTTGTATTTGTTTCTCACAATGACCAGCTAGTTTAGCTTGCAGCACCTGATAGTGTTTATGTTTTTCTGTTGATGAGACTGGACTAGCATTAATGACAACTCCACATTGCTCTTCTCCCAATTTGCCGACTGTCTTTTTCCTTTTGGAAAAAAGGATATTTTTCTTCTATCTCTCCCAAAGCTTCTTCATCCTTAAACACTAAGTGGATTTACACTATGCTTTTAGTGCCTATCCCTTTATTTATAGCTTCCAAGTATGTGCAAGTTTTATCTTTGTGCAAGTTATTTAGTGCACAAATGAGAGCAAATAAATAATAAAGTACTAAGAGTTTAATTTCTTTAGTGGAATGTTAAATCTATTCCCAGCTAAGGAAAAAAAATTGTAACAGATTTCTTTAGTGTGCACATGTGTGGGTGCTTACCCACATAAGGGTGGTGTTTTCCTGCATCTGTTGTAGACCCATGGGATTATTTTAGTATAAATTAAAATTGCCCTTGTTTGGAAATCAATTAAGAATAACAGGGCATACTTCCTCTAGCTAATAGTAATGCTTTAAATGGAAAGGACCCTTGGTCATTGTTTCATTTTTAGAGGTTCCAATTATTTTAGTATGATTAATGAGAGCTGCATTTCCTTGACATTCTTAATAATTATATCCTGTTAGTCTAAGACCTTACTGTGCTCCCAATTCATGGTTAAATGCTCTAACTACATGTAATGTGTAACACAAATAGTTCTTGCGATGACTGTGTCATAATTTGGAAATTGTACTTTTGATCATACCCGTGTCCCTAATGAGATTAGATAAACAAATAAAGCACTTAATCTAGCCAATTTGTCGCCTTGCTTTAGCTTCAGTTTCATTGACTAACCTGGGTTTGTTTTACAGTTTACTTGCAACTCAAAGGAGCCTACATATAAATTGATATTGATGGTTGACAGAATCTCAAGGTGCCCAAATACTACTAGATTTCCTCAAGAAAAATGTCTCCCCAACTTTGACCCCCTCACTCTTGTCCTTTGAGCCCGGCTGCCCCTGTCAAGGAGAAGAAAAAGAGACAAAGTGTCTGCTCGGGGCAGTTATGGGACCACTCCTGCCCTTTGCCTCTTGCTTATCTCTCTCATCTGTGATGCATTTAGAGTCCTCCTGGACTCAGTCTTGCAAGTTGCCCTGACTCTGGTTTTCCCCCAAAAGCCAAAGTGAATCTTTAGTATTGCCTCTTCTGTCCACTTTTCCAGTGTATTCAGAATAATCTTCCTTAAATCCAGGTTTCAACTCGTCATCCTCTCCTTGCCGTCAGCTCCTTTGGAGGGGTGGAGCCCAAGCTTACTGGAAACCTGACTCAGCTCACACACCGTGTTCTAATCCAGGATTTCCGAGTGTGGCCTCTGGCCAGCCGTGTCAGCGGCACCTGGGAACATGATAGAAAGAGATTCCTCAGGGACCCACTGCAGGCCCAGGTCAGGAAGCCTGGGATGGAGCTCCCTGGTCTGTGTTTCAAGAAGCGTCCAGGGATCCCAGGGCAGTCCAGCGGGAGAAGCCTTGCTGCTGTAACCCAAGCACGGGCACCTGAAGCTGTGTTCTCTCTCAATTCCAGGGCAGCTCCACTCTTCCATCCTATCCTCATACTTATCACCTCCTCTTTGTTCTTCAAGGCAAGACAGAAAGACAGAACCTCCTCTGAGTGGCCAGTGAAGCCCTAATCTGGGTCAGACAACCCATCTGGATGTCCCCATGCAAAGCGTGAGCCACCTTAGGCTAGCCCTTGCCACCTAAAAGGCTGCTTGTTGCTCTGTCATTCTAGCTCCTTCTCAGGGCTGTAAGTACTGTAAGAGTAGGACAGTATTCTAAATTTTGCTAAATCCCTTTTATCTTGTCTGAGCAAATGCCTGGATCAAAATTAGCCAGTAAATGTGAAACTGATGTTTGTTAAATGAATGTCATCTATTTGCTTTACATCAGTTTCTAATTGTAATTTAGAATGACTGACATAATTTTGTACATGCACATGCTGTTTGTCTGGTTTGATTTTAAGTTTAAAAACATCTCAAAAGAAGAGGTCATTTTTATATATCCCACTTTTCTCTCAATCTTGTTAAAGCAAAATCTTCTGCATGTGCTTTAAATTTTATTTCAAAGCATTACTAGAAACAGCATACCAGTTCCATCCCTGAGAGTGTGGGCAGGATGGTGTCTATAGGAAGGCCCTTCCTTCCTTCCTTCCTTCCTTCCTTCCTTCCTTCCTTCCTTCCTATCTTCCTTCCTTCCTTCCTTCCTTCCTTCCTTCCTTCCTTCCTTCCTTCCTTCCTTCCTTCCTTCCTTCCTTCTTCTGGTGTTGGGGATTGGACTCAGGGGAGCTCTACCACTGAGCTACACCCACAACACTTTTTATTTTTTATTTTGCAATAGGATCTAGCTAAGTTACCATGTGCTGACCTCAAAACTGATTCTTCCTTCTCAGCCTCCCAAATACTGGGATAACAGGCATGGGCCACGACGCCGAGCTGGTAGACTTTTTAAATTGAAGCTGCAGTGTGTATTTGCAGGTTAATATATGCCAATTGATAATATACAAACTCTTCTGGAACTTGCCTGGGAAACTGTAGTGTTTATTTATCTGGAAATTGAAAATATGTTCTTTCATTGTTAAACCTATAGTCTTCTTATGTAATTAAAACCACTTAGTCCAGAAAAAAATCTTTTTTTTTTTTTTTTTTTTTTTTTGTGGTGCTGGGGATTGAACTCATGGGCATTCTGTCTCTGAACTATACCCCAGCCTGAATTTTTTTTTTAATTTTTTTATTTTGAAACAAGTTCTTGCTAAGTTTCTAAGGCTGGTCTTAAACCTATGATCCTCCTTTCTTAGCCTCCCAAGTGCTGGGATTACAAGTATGTAGAAAAAATTCTTGACACATAATTAAGATCTAGTGAATTCGCTCAAATCAATGAAGAATGATTTCTACCAAAAAATTAATAAATAAATTCTACCCCAAATAGCATAACCAAATAGCATATTGAGAGAGTAAACAGAGAAGCCTCAGTGGTGTGTCTTCGCAGTGTCCAAGATCTTGTTTAGCAAAGTCAGTAGATGCCCTGAGTCAGAGTCCCATGTTTTGGAATAGCTGCTTAAATTCTCCTTCAGAGAGCTGAAGTAGACTTGACTGGGCCAAGGAATGCCCATATTGCTGGTGAAACAATTTCTATGTGTTTCTGTGAAGTGTGTCTGGAAGAAATTAGCATTTCAATCAACGGACTGAGGAAAGAAGATCCAGTCTCCAAACTGGGCTGGCATCATCCAATCTATTGAGAGTCCAAATAGGAAAGCAAGGCAGAGGAAGGGCAGATCTGCGCTCTCTTCTTGAGCGAGGCCGTCTCTCTTTCCTCAGCCTTTGCATGTTGGAGTTCCTAGCACAGGGCTTGGCATGGGGAAGATGCTCCTGGAAGGTGTGATTAATTAGGTGGGGTGCTACTCTGCTGAATCTCACATGTGCATCTACAGGAAAGCCACTTCATCTGACGTTACTGTCATCAGCCTAACCTGGAGTCTGAAGTCTCCACAGTGACCACAGTGGCATTCTCAACAGATGGCAAGTTTCTTTGGGTGAGAATATCAACCATTTTCAAGCTAGCCTATCTATGTTGGGGAAAATATTCCACGGTTATTATTTTTCTGAATGATTCACTTTTTAAAAATAGTTTTGCCTCGGGGGAGAGAGGGAAGCGCTGAAAGGATTCATTTTCACAAAGCTTGAAAAACACTTAGCCTCCATAGTTCTATGCACACCCCAAAAGCTGTTGCCAAAAATGGTGCTTGGTGTTGTATCCCTTGGCCCAGAGCCTCCGACTTGCTATGGGCAGATTGAAAACAATACAGGAAATACTTTATTCAAGAGAAGTTCATTTATCTTTTCTTCAGGCAGCCCCATCTGTGCTAAACCTAAATCATTCTTAGAGATATCTGTATCACCCTGCTTTTAAGTGAAAAATAATAGATTTTATTTGTGTTGGGCCTTAGGATAAGTATATTCTGTTGAAACAATTACAAAACTAAAATCAAATGGTGGCATCCCACTGCTCTAAACCTCCCCATGGCATCCCATCTCACCAAGGCCCTGGCTCTGGTCTGCACAGCCCTGCAAAACTGGCCTTGTTTTCTCCCAACCTCATCTACTGCAATTCTCCCCCCTACTTATGGCTTCCCCAGACAAACTCAGGCCCCAGCTGAGGGCCTCAGGCCTTGATGCGGACTCCACCCGCTGCCAAGAAGGTTCTCCTTTGCCCAGACATCTTCCCGCCTTTTTCCTCACTTCCTTTGGGTCTTTATTGAGAGTGCCATTCCCTCACTGTGGACTTCCCCAGCTGCCTTCTTCGTTATCACAAACCTCCATTCCTCCCTCCCCCCATTTACTTATTTCTCCTTTACTGCTAAATAGTGTTTTTTATATTTTACTGACTTTTCTAATTGTCTCCTTCATGATTTGGGGAGTTATAGGAGGGCAAATCTTGGAGTTTTTAAAAAAGTGTCTCTTATTCTCTACACATAAAGTATTTGAAACAAAGTCTGGCCTGGAATAGGTTTTTGGTATATTTTTATTGAGTGAATGAATGAATACTGATTGCCCAACCAAGGGGAAATGGTGCATCAAGACAAACCAGCAGAAATGGCACACTGTCAACTCCCCAAAGAAAGATTAAGCCTCTGCAATTCTCTACTGCCTGCTCAGAACTTTATAAAGGGCCTAGAATATGGTGGGCATACAATAAATATTTGTTTTTATAATGAATGAACAAATGAATTCTGAGAGTTTCCCAATTATCCCAATTATCACGCTTGGAGCAATTGGTATCTGATTATAATTTGGCTGCCATTTTGCTTTAGGAACTTAAATAAATTCAATATTTGTGAGTCTCAGTTTTCTCATTCTTAAATGGGAGCAATACTGTTTTTGAGGTAGGTATGTATGACTTAGAAGAGTTAAACTATATACGGTGTCTGGCGGGTAGTAAGTTTCAATAACTGCATCATGTTATTTTTCTCCTCTTTTAAGATCATCTGCAGCTCTAAAATGACTTGTATGATCCAATTTACATTTATATTGTTCTCTTTGAGAAAGAATTCAGAATCTCAGCCACAGCACAGCCATCTGTAACAGTTAAACAAATGGTAGAGTCATATTCTCTTTAAGTTCCTCCCTACATTTCAAGCTACACCTGTGCAGGAAGTATTATACCACATAAACAAAGTCTTAATCAATGACTACCCTTGAAAAAGGGAGAAGAAAAAAGTTACAACTTCCTCAGGAAATTCCAAGTGCAAATTCTCATAATTGCCTCTATTCACTTGTTACTGCTTTGGCCATTGTTTCAACTGGGGCACAAACAGGGGCATATGTCTTATGGGTGTTTTTATGTCCTTTAAAAACACTGTTGCTGCACACTAATCTTGATGATTGTGATACTTGTGCTTTCCATCCAGGGCGAATTAAGCTAGGGAAACAGGAATGCCAAAGATTAAGCTAAATTTAAAGTGGGATTTTTTTATACTCCAAGTGCCATAAAGCATATATGTAGTTCATTCATTTGTAGGCCCAGAAACCAGTCCTTGCTGGAAGGCATGCTTCATTAACCTTAATCTACATTGGCCTGAGGCAGATAAGCATATCAGCTTACAAAATTATAGCTATATAAATCTTCTTATCATCAGGAGTAGAAGATTTAAAAAATGAATTGTTTAAAAAAAATCTTGATAAGAGAACTACATAATACTTCAGAGAGGGATTTCTAAATTTATCCCAATTGTGAACTTGCCCTACTTATCTAAATTCCTGGAATTTATTTTTGTTTTGTGTGAGCCAGCTTTTGATTCATTTATCTCATTAGACCTTCTGTTGTTAAACTTTAATTAAGTTTTAAGAGATGCCATAATTAGAGAATTGCACTAATTATAGTGTGGTATAATTTGTTTTCTGAGTTGGTAAAAATGTCTCTTTTTTGGCCATGTTTAGTCATTATCTTATTCTCTTCAAAATATTTAAAACTTGAAGTAAGTACTTTTTTGTTTGTTTGTTTGTTTGTTTGTTGTAGTACTAGGGATGGAATCCAGGGGCATTCTACCTCTGAGCTACATCCCCAGCCCTATTTTTTATTCTTTATTTTGAAACAGGGTCTCACTAACTTGTGGAGGGCCTCACTAAGTAGCTGAGGCTGGCCACGAACCCAGATCCTCCTGTCTCAACCTCTCAAGTACTGGGATTACAAACATGCACCACCATGCCTGGCTAGTAAGTACTTTTTAAAAAGTAAATAGGATGATTTCACAATTGGATCAAGGGCCGAAATATCTTTAGAATAGTATATACACTTTTGGAATGATTCCCTTTAAATAATATTCTATTTAGCTTGTATTTTAATCCTGACCTATGAAAATTGGATTCTAAAAAGGTTAAATTGTAACACAGTTTTGGTTTTATATTATTGTATTCAAATAGAATGATTTCTCAGTTCCATGCAACCCATTTTGAGCTTAATGTGATAACTTTCTGTCAAGTACATGTTTTGATCAATATAACACCAATTCTCCCATCTCTAAAATGACTCTTGAAATCCACACAGATCTAGGGTGGAAATATAGCAATACAGTTTTCATTTTCAAGATCCTCTGGGGTTGATTTTCTTTCTTTCAATATTCCTTTGCTTTACATGTGTGGCCACTTAATGATCTTCAGAAAAAGATATGGTATTTAGAAAATTATGGTTGTAGCAAAGTCACATTTCTGTTTATTTATTCTACAAATATTTTCTAATCACTGTTTCGGTTATCTATTGCTGAATTTCAAGTCACTCAACACTTAGTGGCGCAAAATAACAATAATTTTATTAGTTTTCAGGATGTCAGGGCTCAGTTTCTAACTAGATTTTCACAAACCCCATCTTAAAAGCCTAGAAAAAGGAAAGAAATTCTAATCTGCAAGTTTCAAAAATTATTTACTTTAGTACCTTGTATCCTATACAATACGCCAAGATTTCAACAACAACGAAAAAGTATGTGGGTATGCAAAATGGCAAAAAAAAAAAGTATGTAAAAACAATTTAGTTTTCCTAACCAGATGCAGGTATAACACAGGTGTTGGAACTATAGGACAGAGATTTAAAAATAACCATGATTAATATATACCTTGTGCAAAACTGGAATCCATAAAAGGAGAAGAAAGAGAGACGGGGGTAAAAGAAATACATGAAGAAATAATGGCTGGAATGTTTTCAAAATTTGTGAAAGACATCAAACCATAGATCTATGAAGCTCAGAGAAAATCAAGAATATTTTAAAGCCCCTCCCCCAAAATGAACCTGTACCATCATATTCAAGCTGCTGAAAACCCAAAACAAAGAGAAAATATTGGGAGCAATCAGAGATCAATTTTCACAATAACAATAATAAGATTTACAGCAGACTTCTTATTAGAAATTATGCAAGAAAAATTACAAGGAAATGACATCTTTAAATTACTGAAGGAAAATTCTATCCAGTGAAATATCATTTAAAAGTGAAGAAGAGGACTTGGGATATAGCTCAGGGGTAGAGAGCTTGCCCAGTATAGCATAGGGCTTGGGTTTGATCCCTAGAAACACACACAGGCGCACACAGGCGCACACACACACACACACACACACATACACACACACACACACACACACACACACACCACACACACACACACACACACCACACACACACCATAGAAATAAATTCCTCAAAGGAAGAAGAAATCCACTTCTTGATTTGAGCAGTGCCATGTACAAAAAAGAGAGAAAACATGGTGTCAATACACCCTGGAAGCTGGGCGTGGTGGCGCACGCTTGTAATCCCAGCATTTGGGAGGCTGAGACCGGAGGATCCTGATTTACGGCCAGCCTCAGCTACCTAGTGAGTCCCTCCGCAACTTAGTGAGACCCTGTTTCAAAATAAAGAATAAAAAATAGGGCTGGGAGTGTAGCTTGGAGATAGAATGCCCCTGAGTTTAATCTCTACTACTGCAAAAAAAAAAAAAAAAAAAAAAAAAAAAAAAAATACACCTTGGAGATCAGCTCCAGCAGGCCTCAGTTACACACAAGGTCAAGGTTATGCTCTTTAGAGTAAGTTCATGTTATCTCATTCAACATAATTTATAACATGCTGACATTAGTCTAGATGAAGTCCATGATTTCTTAAAACTGCACTGTTTATTTTTCTTTTGGTAATTATACATTGCTTTTCATTCTTTATCAATTTGGGGTAGGTATTTGTGCAACATAAGAATTAATCTATTTTAAAATTAAATAGATGAGCCGGGCTTGGTGGTGCATGCTTATAATCCCAGTATTTGGGAGGCTGAGACAGGAGGCCTTCCTCAATTTAGTGAGACCCTGTTTCAAAATAAAAAATAAAATAGGGCTGGGAGTGTAGCTTGAAGCCAGAATGCCCCCAGGTTCAATCCCAGTACCACATACACATGCAAAAAAATTAAATATATTTAAGAAATATTATAAAGGTTGCCTATTCATAGTGACTGGCTAATTATAATCCATGTATGTAAATTTAATAACCTATACACAAAAGCTAATTTCTGTATGTTAATAATAATAGATATCAGTCAAGAATAAAATTGATTAACAATGGTCAACAAATATAATTCCAGTTTCAGAATTATATTTACTGAGGTTATCTTTTAACTTTTTTATCTAATAACTCCAATTCAATTTAGATACACATATACAGTCAATCTCTTAACTTTTTATACTTTTTAAATTTTTATTTAACTTTATTTGTGGAGATGGAGTGTCGCTGTATTGCCCAGGATGGTCTCAAATTCCTGGGTTTTATATTTTTATCCTGTACATTATTCTCCTATATACATTTGTATCTTCACATGTATCAATAGGTTTTATATTTTGATTCTGATCAATTTTCTAGGAAAGCTACCCTTTGAAGAAGTGACTATTTCAGTTCTGTCTCTCAGAAGGGATCCCTATTTTGCAAAGCTAAAACTGACCAGTCAATATTTATTGAGTACCTTTGTGTCTGGACACAATACATTCATACACAGACCTACATCTGCATATAACTATAAAGTGAATAGAAATGAGTGGTTTCAATTTTCTCCCTTCCTCCTCCCACTCGGTCTTGATTGGTCAGTTTGCAGTTGTACTCTCTGCTTTGTGTCCCACGCCCAGGTTTCTACAGGCTCATCTTGCATCAGTTGAGTACTTACTGCACCAAGTAGCTCGCACCGCTGTGGGCTCTGTTGCATTTTGGTATTGTAATTTCCTATGACCGAAAAAAGAGAGACGTGTCACCAAGGAGTCCAGGGGGATTTCCTGACTAGCACTGTCTTTGAAGTTGAAGAATATTTTAAAACTGATGTTTTTAAATGTAAAGAATCTTAATCATGTATGGAAATATGCCTTAGAAATCCATTTTCTTTTTTTTTTTTTTTTTTTTTTTTTTTTTTTTTGCGGTACTAGGGATTGAACTCAGGGGCTTTCTACCTCCGAGCTACACCCCCAGCCCTATTTTTTATTCTTTATTTTGAAACCGAGTCTCACTAAGTTGCGGAGTGCCTCACTAGGTAGCTGAGGCTAACCGCGAACCCGGATCCTCTGGTCTCAGCCTCCCGAATGCTGGGATTACAAGCGTGCGCCACCACGCCCGGCAGAAATCCATTTTCTTGAACAATGTATTTTTCATAGAAACTTGTTTCTACAAAATGATATTTTAATGCTAATACATTTACTTCCCTGACATTGTACGTGTCCATAAAGATGTAATTTTATTCTTAGTCCTATTTATTATGTCCTGCAATTAGGCTACTTGCCTTAAGCTATTCTGCAAAATGTTTTATTCCCAGCATTCATCATTTTGGAGATGTAATTTTAGCCTTTAATTGGAGAAAACAATATGAAGTTGCTTTGACTGAGACTTTTTTGGGAGGAGGGGCATATCCTCTTGTCATCTCTGTGTGAGACTGCTCTCCACTTGAGAAGTTTGACAATTCCCATTAATGTTAATCTCTGTACTATTATTCTTTTAAATGTGGCTTTTTTTTTTTCAATACTGGGGATTGAACCCAGGGCCATTCTACCTCTGAATTACACCCCCAGTCCTATTTCTTATTCTTTATTTTGAAACAGGGTCTCACTAAGTTTCGGAGGGCCTCACTAAGTAGCTGAGGCTGGCCGCCAACCCGGATCCTCCCATCTTAGCCTCCCAAGTACTGGAATTACAAGAGTGTGCCACCACACCCGGCTCTCCAAATTTTTTAAAATAAAGGAAATTATGCAGTATGTATTAGTTATTCCTCAAAGATGTCTTAAAAGAAACTCTCAGACAAATTCTGTAATGCCTTAAACTAAAATTTCCAAAACCATTCCAATTAGATAAAAAACAGCCCTCACCTCCTTAGTAGACTATTTTGAGTTCCAGAAAATAAATTTAAAGTGAAAAATACTTTTCTCTATTCAAAAAGATTAGAAACTAAAGTCAACATAACTATGCATATTTTTGTGCTTAAGACATATTGTGATTTTTAAAGCACTGTTAGAACATTTTGTTTAATAGAGCAATTTTTGATCTTTAAAGTCTGTGGTTGAGGATGCGTAGTAATAAACTCAAAAGCTACTTAGCTCTGATAGGATAAAGATGTATTTCATTTTCGTTTATTTGACAATCATTATATGGGGGTATACTGTACCAGGCACTGGCCCAAGCACACTAGCAATATTAACTCCTTTAAACTTTGAATTAACATAGTTCTGTCCTGTAAAAGATCATCCTGAAAGAAAATTGTTTATGGGTAACATTTGTTCTTTTAAGAAACAATAGTGACTGTTAGGCAGTAATTTTTGTTTGTTTGTTTGTTTGTTTTGGGTAACTGGGGATTGAACCCAGAGGCATTCTACCTATATACCTCCAAGCTATACCCCCAGCCCTATGTATGTATGTATGTATGTATGTATGTATGTATGTATGTATTTTGAAATACTGTCTAAGTTGGTGAGGGTCTCTAAATTGCTGAGACTGGCCTCAAACCTGCAATTCCCCTGTTTCAGACACTCATGAACTAGGATTACAGGTGTGCACCACCACATCCACTGATTTGCAATAAATTGATTGTTTCTTATACTTCAGCATGCAAATAGGATGTGGTATTTCCTTTCTCCCGAGGAACCTTTAAAAACTAGAAAGCTAACTTGTATTTGTTTTTGTTTTTATGGAACTGGAGATTGATAGGCAAGCACTGAGCTACTTTTTATTTTTATTTTGAGGCAGTGCTGGCTAAATTGCCCATTATGTCCTGAAACTTGCTATCCTCCTGCCTTAGCCTTTTGAGTAGTAAGGATTATAAGCATATATTATCACACCTGACTGAAAAGCCAGCGTGGAGCACAGTTTAATAGTGGTTCTTTATAGAATAATAATAATGTGTTTTTTTAATTAGGAAAATCATTAGTTAGATATAATGAGAGTTCTCAAATTTATTGACCACGCAATAAAAATTGACCTCTCAAAAGTTTCATAGAATTCCACAGATCCTCAACAGATACAAGTAGAATGTGGCCAGCTTTGCTCCTGACTCAGAGTCCAAACTACCCAGAGTTTTCAGAACTGTCCAGATCTCAAACATAAGAATGTTTATTTCATCAGTTCTGATCCCCATATTTATTTCATCAGTTCTGATCTTAATATAATAAAATATAACCTCTTATCCATTGACCTGAATGGCTTCTGATTCTGCTTCGTAGAACATTTAAAATGAGTCGGGCATGATGGAACATACCTGTAATCTTAGTACTTAGGAGGCTGACAGGAGGATCACAGGTTCACAACTAGCCTCAGCAATTTAGCAAGGCCCCCAGGAACTTAGTGAGACCCGTTTCCAAATAAAAAATTAAATAGGGCTGGAAGTGTAGCTCAGAGGCAGAATGCCCCTGGGTTCATTACTGCCCCCCCCCCAAAAGAAACGAAAAGAAAATTTAAAATGGAAGTTAAACAGTCTAATTTTGACTTCAGTTATTCAAAATTTTTGGTTAACATAATAAAAATGAGCTAGGCTGGTGGCACATGCCTGTAATCCCAGCATTTTGGAGAATGAGACAGGAAGATTGCAGGTTTGAGGCCAGCCTCAGCAACTTAATGAGACCTTGTCTCAAAATAAAAAGTAAAATAGGAGTGTAGTTCAGAGGTGTAGTTCAGAGATGGAATACACTTGGGTTCAATCTTTAGAACCCCCAAAATAAAATACCAAAAACATTCACATCAAGGAAATAAGAGGATATTTCTCTTCCAATATTCCTCTTGTCTAATACTTCAGTTTTCTAACTCTCCCATTGCCTCTCTTCAGTTTGGAAGTAAAATATAAATAACAAGATGTGAAATAATCATCTCCCCCTTCTGTACTATCTATTTTTCGTCAGCTCCATTTATTGTGTGAGATATGTAGAAAAAGCCCACATTCCTCTCAGGTTATGTCTTTCTTTTAGAGTTTCCCTAGCAACCCGCTTGTTGCCTAATGCTCTTGTCAAATGAAAGTTTTGCTAAAGTCAACATAATCATTGCTTTCGATTCAGCTCCACAAATCACAGAAATCTTCTTATGAATCATACTACGAAATGTTCATGCTGGAAAATAGAGATATATTAATAACTTTTACAATTAGAAGTATACTAAAGTTCTCCAAATAGGTATAATTGGTTTTGAAAATACACAAAAGAGAGAAGGGTATTGTGTAGTATGTTCAATAGCAATAAATAAATGTGACTTCTTTTTGTGTGTGTGTGGGGGGGGTGCTGGGGATTGAATTTGGAGCATTCTACCTCTGAGATACACCCCCAGCCCTATTTTTTATTCTTTATTTTGAAGCAGGGTCTCACTAAGTTGTGGAGGGCCTCTCTAAGAAGCTGAGGCTGGCCATGAACCTGCGATCTTCCTGTCTCAGTCTCCCAAGTACTGGCATTACAAGCCTGTGCCTCCATACCCAGCTTCTTCTTCTTTTTTTTTTAATATGCTTTTATGGGTGCATTATTGTCTCACATCATAATGTAAATTATGTTGACAGTGACATATATGCACTGAATATAACTTCTAAAAAGAATTCGCCTGATTAAATGAATCTGATCTCTTTCACCAAAGAGATAGATAAACAAAAGGAATGAGAGAGCAGAAACATTCGGAGTCAGGACTGGCACTGGTATATAGGACTGTCACTCTCTTTGTGAAACCCTTGAGAATGATTGCTCCTTCTCTCCGGTTCCTTTCTACAGTACTCAAAATGCTTAGAAATGTTTCTTGGTGCTTGAAGAGAGAGGAAGTGATGTAGGGAAATATGGTGGGAATATGTCTCTACTCTGTTCTGGTGTTATTTCTAGGGTTTACTTGTAAGTATCAGCAAAGTATGGCTGGAGGAATCACACACACACACACACACACACACACACACACACACACACACACACACACCAGACTGAAGCCTCTATGAAGCCATGATTTCCAGACTCTTATGGATTCTCAGTTTTTTCATACATCAGCCTCTGACTCTAAACACAACCAATGAATTTGCATCATTCTACTTCATAGGTGAAGGAGGCACTAGGGAAAAACTCCTTTCTCACCCAAACATGCCCTGACACACCTGCACCATGTCTGTGCCTACCGACGTCTTGTTAGGACAGAAAAGGTGTTTATGGTCCACGAGTTCTTCCATCTGGTGCTTTGGATCCCAGGCCTCATTCCTTCCCAAGAAACTCTCTAGCAGTTTTCTCTTTCTCTCTTGTGCCTTTAACTTCTAAGTTCCCTCCCACTAACTCCGATTACATTCGTCTCCTTCTACAACAAACTTTAAATATACGATTTTCTTTCTTTTCTTTTTTTTAAATTTTCATTCTTAACCAACCCATGTTTATTGTTGGTTGCTGAGAAGGTAAGAGAAGAAAGTACTGTTTCCAAGCTCAAGTTGCTTAAAATAAATTAAGAAACATTCCCTTTGTATATACTTTAAGTTTTTTATTGTACTATTTTAGTTTTTTGATTCATATGTATTAATTTTACATATTAATGATGTTCATTGTGATATTTCAACACGTACAGTGTACGATGATCAAATTGGATGATTAGCACCTCCCTTTCTTTATCATTTCTTTATGTTTGGAGCCTTCACACTCCTTTCTTCTCTATCTTCATAAAATGTATAGAAAGTGTCATGGTATAAATCTGGGATGAACCCACAGTGCTCATGTGTTGCAGCGGGTCCCCAAGGCAGCAATGGCCATAGCTGGGGTTTTAGGCACTGACTGGATCTGGAGGGCTCTGCCCTCGCCAGTGGATTGATCCACTGATGGCTGAATGGACTACTGGGAAGTGGGACCTGGTTGGAGGAAGGAGGTCACTGGCATACCCTGGAAAGGTGTATCTTCTCCCCAGACCCACCCCCCGCTTCCAGGCTGCCATGAGCTGAGCAGCTTTCCTCTCCCAGCCTCTTCAACAGGATGTTCTGCCTGGTGCTGGGCCCAAAGCAATGGAGCCGACCGTGAGCCAAAATAAACCTTCCCTCTTCTAAGCTGTTCTTGTCAGGCATTTTGGTCACAGAGAGGAAAAGCTGACTAGTGACTATAGTCAGCTCGTTGGACTTTGGCACACCAGAACTTAGTCCTTGTGTCTTACTGTGCTTTGGTACCCATTATTCAGCCTCCCTTTAACCACCTCTTCATCCTATCCCTTTTGCATGATGTTGCCCCTGGTTGGGCCGTTCTTCTCTCTCACTCCCCTCTCCCTCCTATCATTCACAGGCCACTGAGGTACTTCCTCCACAAAGCCTTTCTGGTTGTTCTCCATTCCTGGCATGGAGGTCTGGCAGATGTATTCACAGCACCCTGTCCTTCACTTCCTCATAACATTTAACACAGAAATTGGCATGTTCAAATTGTTGGGTGGAAGGAGCCATCTAAACCGAAGTTTTTCTGGATTGCTGTTATATCTGGGTTCCAAGCTTCCTCAACTAACTCATAGGTCTTATATTGCTTATTTCCCCTTTCTTAGGAATCACTACAGTGAACTGCCTATAATCCTAAAAACTGTTGTATCATCTACCAACTCTTCTAATTGCTTAAGATGAGAGGCAAAAGCTAGCCCTCATTATTCATGGCCTGAAGCAGAAGTCTCATTTCTTCTCTTTGTTTGAATGCTGCCTTTATGAGGTATTAAATTTCTACAGCTATCTATTCACAGCTCATTCTGCCACTCCAATATAGTTGCCTATTCATGTACCAATGTCATATTCTTTTGATTAGAGTAGCTTTGTATTAAGTTGTATTTGCAAGGCAAGTATCTCCAGCCCTTTCCAAAATTCTTTGGACTACTTTCAGGTATTTTTTTTAACCATATAAAGATTTCCCCTTCTTTTTTATTAGATTTTTCTATATGACTTTTAATAATAGCTTATGATTATATTCAAATAAGTGCTTTGCTTATAACAAACATATATGTTATAGTTTTAACCATATTATAAATAGAATATATTTTTATTTTGGTTTCTTGTTAATTATTTCCAGCATACAATAAAGCTATGTTTTTCATATTTATCTTTTAAAACCAATAAAATAGCCAGGCATGGTGGCGCACGCTTGAAATCCCAGCATTCAGGAGGCTGAGACTGGAGCATCTGGGTTCGCGGCCAGCCTCAGCTACCTAGAGAGGCACTCCGCAACTTAGTGAGACTTGGTTTCAAAATAAAGAATAAAAAATAGGGCTGGGGGTATAGCTTGGCAGTAGAACCCCCCTGAGTTCAATCCCCAGTACCACAAAAACAAACAAACAAACAAAAAACAATAAAATCTCCTGAATTTTAGCATATAGTCATATTGGCAGAATGATCATTTAATCTCTACATGTCCTCTTGTTCAATGTCTACTGATGTTTTATTTCTATCTTAGTCTATTTGGACTGCTATAATGGAACACCTTAAAGTGGGTGTCACATATAAATAGCAAAAATGCATTGTAATGCATTGCTCACTGATCTGGAAGCTGGGAAGTCTAAGGTGAAGGCACCAGCCGACTTGGTGTCTGGTGAGGGCCCACTCCTCATAAACAGTGCCTTCTCACTGTGTCCTCATATGGTGGAAGGAGTGAACAGGCTCCCTCAGGCTTCCTTTATAAAGGCACTCATCCCCTTCATGAGCATAGAGCTCTAGTGACCCAAAGCTCCTACCTCTCTTTTTTTCAAATTCATTTTGGTACTGAGGATTGAACCCAGGAGCATTCTACCTCTGAGCTATACCCTCAGTCCTCTTTTATTTTTGAAACAGGGTCTTGCTAGTTTACTGAAGTTCTCATTAGGTTGCTGAGGGTGGCCTTGAAGCTGCAATCCTCCTGTCTCAGCCTCCCAAGTACTGGGATTACAAGTATGTGCCATCACGCCTGCCCAGCAAGTCCCCACTTCTTAATACCACCACCTGGGGTTAGGTTTCAACATGTGAAGACTGAATGTTGGGGGACACAAGCATTCAGATCACAGCAGTTACCACAGGGAGAAGTCTCAGTGATGCAGAGGGGAGTTATCCACCTTGGAAACCCAACTGTCTTACTGGAAAGATGTCTTCATAGGAGCTGTTTCAGTTGAGTCCTGGATTAAGACTTGGTATCAACAGCTGAGATTTTTAAGGAGATCCTTTTGGTGAAGGGGTTGTCTGCAATGATGTAAACAGGGTGAAGAGAACTCAGAGAGAATGTTGAAGGACAGTCAAGGACTAGTGACAGCTAGAAACCATCACCACATGTTAAAGAGAGCACAGAAAGCTTCTCATTTACTGCTCTTATGAATATAGATATAGATAAAAACTACTAAAAATAAATAAAATTTCAAGTTGGATTCATCAAGTTGGTACCATAGTTTAAAAATGAAAATATGACTTGAGCATATAAAAATGTGTGAGGAAGCTGAGTGTGGTTGCACACACTTGTAATCACAGTACTTCAGAGACTGAGACAGGAGAATCGCAGGTCTGAGGACAACCTCAGCAACTTAGTAAGGCCCTATTTCATAAAAACAACAACAAAAAGGTAGAATACTCCTGGATTTAATTCCCAGTAAAACACACAAACACACACACACACACACACACACACACACACACACACACACACACAGTCTAAGGAAAGAATATGAGAGCTGAGAGAAACCATTCCATGATATTCATAATTTTCAATTTTTGATGCCTAGGATTCTCCTCCTTTCTCTCATCTTGCTACCTCCAAAGCTGCTGTTGGTTCTAATTGAAGGAACTTTTGCCTTTCCCAGACCATTCATGAGTCCTTTACTTTAGCAACCAAGCTGAGATTGGGTATTTCCCTTCTCTGCCCTATTTTGCAACTACAGCAGACTCAGAGGTGACAGGTTAGGTCATCATGGCTGCTTCCATGGTGGTGATGTTGGCTTCAGGAGAAGCAGGGATGGATAATGGTCAGGGAATGACACTTTTCCATGGTCTGTTGATGCCCTCCCACACCTTTTATAGTCTTCCCTCTCCAGCATCCATTTCACTCTCTCCCCACTGATTTGCATGGGATCCAATCATCCTCAGTTCTAGGAATAAGACCACATTGACCAAAACAAATCATGGTGATTTCTTGTTTGAGCAATCAGTTAAAGGGTAAGTAAACACTCAGCTCCTATAGCAATCAGGCCATAGAATTCCATTAGCCACAAGGATTACTAAAGGTATGGGCCCATATCATTAAAATGGTCCAATCAGTGATTTTTAAAAAAATCAGAACTTGTGTTGTTTCAGTAAACAATTGTACAAGAACAAACTTCTCCAAAACCAATGGTTTATTACTTCTTTAAGTTTTGTGAGCTGGCCATAAGGATTTGTTTTCTTCTGGTCTATCAAGACCATTCATGCATTTTCAGTCACCTGATATCTCAACTGGGACTGGAGGGTCCCAGATGACCTCAATCCCATGTCTGGCACTCGATGCCAACGGTTGGTTGGGGTGCCCTGGTTCTCTTCCATTGAGCTTCTCATCTTATAGTAGACTATACTGGGCTTTTGCCTAGCATGGTGATCTCAGGTTTCCAAGAGAGGAAGAATAGAAGTTACAGGGTTTTTTAAGGTTTTGTCTATGGAATTTGTGCATCATCACTTGTCCATCAGATTCTGTTGGTAAAGGCAATTTCCAAGGCCAAATAAAGTTAGAAGGGTGAAAAATATAAACCCTATCTCTCCTTAATAGGAGCAGCAGAACTGTTGAGTTATACAAGGGTAGGGACACAAAGGGGTCATAATTTATGAAGGGCATTATCTATCTACAATGGTGGAGTGAGGCAAGTTACGCAGTGAAAGTAGCAAATGTTGCATAACCCATGGTCTTGTATTATCTTTAAAATTTATCACATGGGCTCTTCTATCTAGAGTGCATTTCAGTGTTCATTGCTTTCCATTCAGAACTGGCCCTGTGCTCTATCACATCTGTGCACATGGCATTAATCAAGATATGAGAACACCACTGGTTCTATTTTTTTGGATGCCATAAATCCTTGTATTTAAATGTTCCTCTGGCAGCTGCATTGCTATTGAAACTTCTAATTAAAGATCTTTCGAGATAGTTGGCTAAGGTTCTATGTTTTCCTTAACTCTTCAAACCATCCCCCAAACTATCCTTACATAATAGACAACCTATTTTCATGAAAAGAATGAAAGACAAACAACATGTACAGAAAAGAGACTTTGGTAAATTTTTACAAAATAAAAAGAGGATAGAAGCTTTTCACAAGTAAAAGAGAATCAGGAAGTAGTAGAACACAGAGACAGTGGTATTGTAGCAGGAGAGAGTTGGGGATATAAAGGCAATGGGATTCATTGAGAAGAGTATGTATTTGCAGAGCAATATAATGCTTTCTTTCTGACATGTCAATCATGTCAATTTCTTTGCTTCCTTTCTCTGTGTTCTCCTTCCTTCCTTCCTTCCTTCCTTCCTTCCTTCCTTCCTTCCTTTCTTCCTCCCTCCCTTCCTCCCTCCCTCCCTCCCTTCTTCCTTCCTTCCTTCCCTCCCTCCCTCTTTTTTTCTTTTCTTTTTTGCAGTGCTGGTGATTAAATCCAGGGCTGTTCTACCTTCTACCTCTGAGCTACACTCTCAGACCTTTTTATTTTTTTTTAAATTATGTTGAGCTGGGTGTGGTGGCGCACACTTGTAATCCCAGTATTCAGGAGGCTGAGACCGGAGGATCTGGGTTCACGGCCAGCCTCAGCTACCTAGTGAGGCACTCTGCAACTTAGTGAGACTCAGTTTCAAAATAAAAATTAGGGCTGGGGGTATAGCTCGGAGGTAGAATGCCCCTGAGTTCAATCCCCAGTACCAAAATAATAATAATAATAATAATAATAATAATAATAATAATAATAATAAATAAAATTATGTTGAAACAGAGTCTCACTAAGTTGCAGAAGCTGGCCTTGAACCTGTCTACCTACTGTCTCTGCTTCCCAAGTATTGGGTTTACAAGTATATGCTGCCACTCCTGGATCTCTGTGTTTCTTGATGTTTAGCATAGAAATGAAGCATCATTCTTTAAAATAACTTAAGAATTCTTCTCTAATAAAATGTAAATATCTAGATAGGTGAAATTAGAACTTTTGGTACTAGCACCCCAGACTGAAGTTCTCCCATTATGGCCAGAGATCAGCTCCTTGATTATTCCTATTGAAAACTTTGCTTCATTTAGAAAAGTTCTAGACACATACAGTAAGTTTCCAATCAGCCTTCCTGTTAATAAAAAAAAAAATCAAGCAGGAAAACAGACCCAGGTACTACAAAAGAGGAAATAAAACTCTGCTACGTAGAGAAATTACTCTATTCCTCTCTTAAATAGAATGAATATCCAAAGAACATCAACATCATGAAAGAAAGGACATGATTAAACAATAGAAAAAAACTTTTGTAGAAGAAACAAATTCATGTCAGAGAAAGATTTGAGAGGATAGTGTTCCTGAAGTACAAAACTAGAATGCTATGAGAAAGGAACAATTGGGGATTGTGTTAGCTAGCTTTCTATTACTATAACAAATGCCTGAGATAAATAAACTTCTTTTTTTATTATGCTGTTATTAGTGCATTATAATCTCACATTAAAATGTAAATCATGTTGACAGTGACATACATGCACACAGCACTTGGTGCCCTCCCTCTGGCCTCCCCATTTTCCCCCTTCCCAATACAGAGGACTGGAATTGATATTGGTATGTTCACATATATACACATAGTCGATGGTAGTATTTCCATTAATGAATCTCAGTTTTTCCCCTCCCCTTCCCTTAGACAACTTCCCTGGGTCCATTATCCAAAGTCCCTCTGGTATCCCAATTACTCTGTAGCTTGTGCATATTAGAGAAAACATTACCCTTCACTTTCTGTGATTGGCTAATCTCACTTAACATAATGTTCTCCAGGTCCTTCAATTTTCTTGCAAATTATATTATTTTATTTTTCTTTATTGCTGAGTAGAATTCCATTGTGTATATTTCTCATAATTTTGTAATCCATTCATCTGTTGATTATGGTTGGTTCTATAATTTGGCTGTTGTGAATTGTGCTGCTATGAACATGGGTATGCATATGTTACTGTAGCTCTCTGATTTTGGCCCCTTTGGAAAGATACCCAGGATGGTATAGTCTGATCATATGGTGGATCCATTCTCAGTTTTCTGAAGAATCTCCACACTGATCTCCATAGCAGCTGAACTAGTTTGCAATCCCACCAACAGTGTAGAAGAGTTCCTTTTTCCCCACATCCTTGCCAACACATTGTTTTTTGACTTCTTGAGGATTGCCATTCTGATTGGGGTTAGATGGAATCTCAGTGTAATTTTAATTTACATCTCTCTGATTGTTAATAAGTTGAACATTTTTTTCATGAATCTATTGACCATTTGTATCTCTTCTTTTGTGAAGTGTCTATTTTTTTTAGTGTAAAGTCTTTTAAGTTCTTTGTATATTTTAGATATTAGTCCTCTATCACAGGGATAACTGGTGAAGATCTCCCATTTATAGGCTTTCTCTTTAGACTCTTGGTGGTTTCCTTTGATGAGCAGAAACTTTTCAGTTTAATGCCATCCCACTTATTAATTCTTGTTTTAATTTCCTGAGCTCTGGGGGTCTTGTTGAGGAAGTTTCTACCTGTGCCTATATGTTGAAGTTTTGGATCTATGCCTTCCTCAAGTAGCTTTACAGTCTTTGGTCTAACTTCCAGATCTTTGGTCCATCTCAAGTTGACTCCTGTTCAGGGTCAGAGGTAGGGATTTAGTTCCATTTTTCTACAAATAGATAACTAGTTTTCCCAACACCATTTGTTGAAAAGGCTGTCTTTTCTCCAACGTATGTGTCTGGTACCTTTGTTGAAAATCGGTTGGCTGTAAGTGTGGATTTATTTCTGTATATTCTATTCTGTTCATTTGGTCTATGTGTCTGTTTTTGTGCCAATCTCATACTGTTTTTATTATGATAGCTGTATAGTATAATTTGAAGTCAGGAATTATGATGCCTCGTGCATGGTTCTTATTGCTGAGAACTGCTTTGGCTATTCTGGGTTTTTTGTTTCTCCATATCATGTTATGACTTATTTTTCTAGGTCTGTGAAGAATGAAATTGGTATTTAGATAGGGATTTCATTGACTTTGTAGATCACTTTTGGTAGAATGACCATTTTGATATTTATTTATTTTGATATTTATTCTGCCTGTCCAAGAATAAGGGATATCTTTCCATCTTCTGAGATATTTTTCAATGTCTTTCTTTAGTATCTTATAATTTTCATTATAGAGGTCTTTTACTTCCTAGGCTTATTCCTAGGCATTTTACTGATTTTGAGGTTATTGTGAATGAGATTGTTTTCTGAATTTCTTTCTCAATGGATTAGTGGCTGGCATATAGAAAAGCTAATGATTTTTTTAGGCTGATTTTGCATCCTGCTACTTTGTTGAATTTGTTCTTCAGCTCTAGTGGTCTTTTGGTTGATTTGGGGGGATCTTTCTTCTAGATATAGGATCATATCATTGACAAATAAAGATAATTTTAATTCTTCTTTACTATTTGAATTTATTTGATATCCATTTCTTGTATTATTTCTCTGGCAAGAGTTTCAAGGACTATATTGAAAAGAAGAGGTGATAGTGGGCATCTTTGTCTTGTTCCTGATTTTAAAGGGAATTACCTCAGATTTTCCCCATTCATCAGGATGTTGGCTTTTAGTTTATTGTATATTGCCTTAATGGTGTTGATTTTCTTTAGTGTTTTTTACATGAATGGGTGTTGGATTTTGTTAAATGTTTTTTCAGCATCTATTGAGATGATCATGTGATTTTTGTCCTTAGTTCTATTTATGTGGTGAATAACATATATTGATTTGCATATGTTGAATCAGCCTTGCTTTCCAGGGATGAAACCAATTTGTCATGGTGTACAGTTTTCTTAATGTGGTTTTGAATGCATGTAGCTAGTATTTTGTTTAGAATTTTTGCATCTATGTTAATCAATTATAATGGTCTGTAATTTTCTTTTCTTGAGGGTCTTTATTTGATTTTGGTATTAATGTGATACTTGCCTCATAGAAGGAGTTTGGAAGAATTC
This sequence comes from Graphiurus murinus, assembly GCA_004027655.1. Classification (NCBI taxonomy): domain Eukaryota; kingdom Metazoa; phylum Chordata; class Mammalia; order Rodentia; family Gliridae; genus Graphiurus; species Graphiurus murinus. The sequence goes on from PVLC010001956.1 coordinate 44,307, forward strand.
TATTTCTTTCAATTTCATGGAATAACTTATGAAACTTTGGGTTTAGTTCATCTGTAAAGGTTTTGTAGAATTTAGATGGAATTCAAGCCAAGATGTCTGTCAGCAGATGAATGGACTACAAAACTATAGGATATGTTCACAATGGAATTTTACTTAGCCATAAAGAAGGACAAAATCATGTCATTTGCAGAGGAATGGATGGAACTGGAAAACATTATGTTAAGTGAGATTAGTCAGTCATAAAAAGTAAAAAATTAGATGCTCTCCCTAATATGCAGAAGCTAGGGAGAAAGTGGGACATAAAAGGACTCTAGACGAAAAAGGAGAAACCTTAGATGAGCAAAGAAGATGACCTAACTGAAGGTGATGGTGGCGGGCACACCATAATGTACATTCACAAACATATCAAAGTCAATCACTAAACCAACATAAAAAGGAGGGAGGGGGGAAGGAATGGGGTTCGAATTGGGGAAGGGTTAAATGAGTGATGTGTGTGTGTATGTCTCTACCAGATTGTACCTCACAAAGATGTATTCTTTTTAAAAAAGAATTTAGCTGGAATCCATCTGGACCTGGGCTTTTATTTGATGTCAGGATTTTTAATTATTGTTTTTATCTCTTTGCTTGCTATTGGTCTGTTTAGGTTTTCTATATCCTCTTGGTTCAATTTAGGGAGGTTGCATGTGTCTAGAAATCTGTCAATTTCTTCCATGTTTATTGGAGTATTATCGTCCCCCGCGCCGGACCCTCAACCGTGAGGCTCCAATGGAGACGATAACCATATGTTGCTGGTTCAAGCTTCTCTTTATTATACCTCTCTCTCTCTCTCTTTGGGACCGAGGATGTTACCCAAGCAATAACAGTAACAGTGACAGTGACAGTAACAGTAATCGTTCTCTTAACCCTGACAGTAACCATCTCTCTAACCACAATCATATCTCTTACCCCACTCTTGCTCTCTGTAGCCGTTCCTCGAAATAGTTGTCCTCCCACCTCCATCCATCATCCCCTCCGACCATTCTCTCTCTAGGGCGAGAGGTGGAGGCCCTTAAAGACACACAGGGCTTGAGCCATGAGGTACCTGCATACAGCCCTCACCTGGGCAGGCCACAAGCCGGGCGTGCTGGTGCATGCGCTCTAGCATGGCGTGGCGCAGCCCTAGGATGTTACCACCTGCAGCCACTCCTGGCACTCTGCCAGGCGCGATCTAGAGGCGAGGTCTTTCCGGCCGGACTAAGACCCCAACAGAGTATAAATTTTCAGAATAGTTTCTGATGATCCTCTGAATTTCCCCACTGTCTGTGGCGATGACTCTTTTTTTCATTTTTTATTTTAATAATTTGGGTTGATTCTTTCCTTGAGATAAATCAACTTCAAAGGAGACACGTTTCTGAAGATTGCAGCCCATGATCATTGGCTCTGTTGCTTTTAAGCCTATGGTGAGGCAGCATATCATGGTGGGTGTTATAGTCAGTACGTCAGTACCTACTGCTGTGATCCATACACCTGAGAAACCCAACCTAGAGGAAGAAGGATTTGATTTGGGGGCTTATGGTTTTGGAGATTTCAGCCCACGTCAGGCCATGTTCCAAGCAGTAGCCAAGGCTTCAGGTCCTCAGGACAGCATAGAGAGAAGCAGAGAGAGAGAGAGAGAGAGAGAGAGAGAGAGAGAGAGAACACACTGGTTTCAGACAGTTCAAAGAGTCAAGGGAGAGGGAGAGAGAAGTGGCCTAGAGCATAGGCTAAGGCATTTTGGCCTAGGAAAACACGGTCCCTGGCCGAAGCCCCCAGGGGCCCACCTCCAGCTGAACATGACTGCAAAGCTCACCTCATGAGCTTTGGGGACATTTAAATTCAAACCATAAGAGTGGGAAGAATATTGCAGAGTAAAACTGCTGACATCACAGCGGGGAAGTGAAACAGAAGAAAAGAAGGGGCTGGAGTCCTACAGTTCCCTTTGAGGGCACACCCTCAAAGACCTGAAGACATCCCACCTTTAACACATGGGCCTGCAAGGAACATTTTAGATCCAAATTGTAGCAGGGATCAAATTAGGACATTTGTTACATGCATAATTATAAGCCAAATGAAAAATTTTTAAAAGAGTAAAAAGTAAGTCTCTCACAAAATAGAGGAAATAAAAATAGCAAAGAGCTCAAACAGAAGAAACAACAACTAAGCAAAACAGAACAAAATGATTGTACACTTGAGATAGATTAGAGGTAGAATAATTCTGGAAGTCCAATACAAGTAATAGGAAGTCCAGAAAAATGAACACCTGATGAAAGAGGGAATTTTTAAAGAAATAATACAAAAAGTCTATCCAGGGATTAGAAATGACAACTTTTCTTTTTGAAAAAATTGATCAAGCTTCTAGCAAATAACTGAAAGAAACCCTGAATGTAAACATAGTCTTAAAATCTTTTTTGTAAGAACCCAAAATAAAAAGAAGATTCCTAAGAATTTGCATATAGATAAAGGAAATCCTCTAGAAAGGATAGAAAGGCAAGCCAGCAATGACTCCCATCACCAGCACTGAATGATAGAAAAGAAATAAACAACACATTCAAAATTCTAATGGACAATAATTCCACACTTAGCATTCTCACAGTCAGACTACCAACAGAATATGATAGCAAAATAATTATATTTTAGACACACCAGAACTCAGAAAACCTATATCCTATACACTCTAAGAAAGTTGAGATTTAATACATCATATCTAATATATAAAAGTTAGTATCAACAGCATGTGTTTTCAGTAGAATTGTGTCCACCCCAAAGATGTTAAGTTCTAATCCTCAGTATCTATGAATGGAAATAAAGCATTTGCAGATTACCAAGATAAAATGAGGCCATTAGGACAAAAATTCAATATGACGTTGTCCTTTTATAAAGGGGAAATTTTAACATAGAGACAGTCATGCATAGAGGATGATATGAGTCGCAGGAAGGCCACCATCAATAAACTAAGGAATGTTTGAGACTTTAGAAGCCAAGAGAGGCACAAATAGACTCTTACCATCTTCAGGAAGAATTAACCCTATGGATCCTTGATCTTGAACTTCTAACCTCCAGAACTGTGAGAAATCAGTATTTTGTTATGGCAGCCCTAGGCAATTAATACATCAAGAGAAAATATTTCTGATACAAGAAATGATGGAGTTCACCAGGCAGCCTTGGGAAAACAAAGCCAGGATGATGGTTTTTCTATTAGATCCTGAAGCAATCATTCCAGATTGGGAATGGAACCAAAGGGCTTCAAGAAGAATGAACATAAAAGAAACAAAACAAGCAAAATGTAGCCCAAGGGGCTAGATAAAGTTAGTGACTGTGAAGAAAAATATATTTCTTCTTTCCACTTAGGATCTCTACCCAAAATAGAAAACAAAAACAAAAAGACAAACAGGGTGTGCAATAAAGTCATGGTTCAAATAGTAAAGGGAACCAAGGGATATCATGCATGCCTTTCAGCGACTGATGGTATGTCATGAACCGAGAAGTGGCCCCTGGAGTGTCACTGTGGGCCCAGAGAGAATGACATGCAGTATTATCACATTACTTGTTTCTGCAGCTAGCATTATTAAAGCAATCATATATTATAGACCCTATTTATTAACTTTAAGCTTTTAGAAAGAAACACATGGTGACTTTTATGTGTGATTATGGAACAAACAGTAAATATTGTCAAACCTGACAATACAAAACTAATAAGATAGAGCTCAGAAGGTAAACAGTAGAAGGCAGCGAGAGGCAGAGAGAAGGGCAGAATTGTTGAAAGTCTCATCTAAAACAATGAGTAGTCCAGAGGCATTGCCTAAGTGTTCAAAAATAAGAAATGATAGTTCAAGTGTATTATGTATTAGTATAAGGTTATCAATATAAGAATTGAAATTATAACCATAAAAATGAGCGCAACCTTTCTCAGTTTGTTAAAGAATGTTTATAAAGCCTGCATCTAGCTTTTGTGTATGTGTGTTTATGGTACTGGGGATTGAACTCAGGGGTTTTCTCCCACTGAACCTTATTTTATTTTATTTTGAAATAAATTCTCTGTAAGTTACCATGCTCTGGCCTTGAACCTTTGATCCTCTGTCTGAGCCTCCTAAGTACTGAGAATATATGTGTACATCACTGTGCCCAGCTTTAGCATTTATTAAATGGTAAGAAACTAGATGTTTTCCCAGTAAAATTAGGAACAGGGAAACCATGTCCATTCTCATCATTCCTATTCAATATCTACTAGAAGTCCTAGTTAATGCAATAAGACAAGAAAGTAAAATAAAAAGTATATAGTTGGAAAGGCAGAAAAGAAATAAAACTGGTTTTGTTGATAGATGATTGTCCATGTATAAAATTAAACATCATCAACAACAACTACAATAGCAACAAAAAACCTTCCTGGATCTAATAAGTGATTATAGCATGCTTGTTAGATACACAGTTAATATATCCTATGCCAACAATGGACAACTGGAATTTGAAATAAAAAACACAAGACTATTTTTACTAGCACAAGAAAAGAAAGAAAAGAGATTCTTTAGATAAAAATCTGACAAAATATGTAGAAGATCCATAAATGGAAAAATATAAAACTTGGGTGAAAGAAATCAAAGAAGAACTAAATGATAGAGAAATATTCTAGGTGCATAGATAGACTCAATATTATCAAGTCTATCCTCCCAAACTGACCTATAGATTCAATGTAATCCCAATCAGAATCTAAGCAAACTATTTAGCAGATGTCAAAAAACTGATTGTAAAGTTTATATGGATTGGCAAAAGATTCTTTACAATATGTAAGGAGAAAAAGTCTGAGCACTAACACTATCTGACTTCAAAACTCACTGTAAGGCTTGCTATAAAAACATTAAGTAGTCAAAACAGTGTGTCATTTACAAAAGGATAAACAGATCAATGAAACAGACTAGAGAGCCAGAAATAAACCCACACAAATATAGTTGACTGATAAACAGTGCTGGAACAACTGGATATCTACATGCAAAAACCAACCAACCAAAGGAGAGCAAAAATATCCACTACTACCACCAACAAAATCCCCAGAAATTATGCCTTTCAAACTGAAAAGGCTGCTAACTGAATTATTCCAACTATACGACATTCTGGAAAAAACAAAGCCACAGAGATAATACAAAGATCAGTGGTTGCAAAGGACTTGGAGGGAGAGAGGCAAGAAGGAAGAGGTAGTAGGTAGAACACAGTGGATTATTTAGGGCAGTGTGACTATTCTGTAAGATACTATGATGGCAGATGTCATTACATAGTTGTCAAAACCCATAGAATGCTCAACAAAGAGAGTGAATGCAAGCCAGGTATGATGGCATATACCTTTAATCCTGTTACTTGGAGACAGGACGATTGCAGGTTTGAAGCCAGCCTCAGCAACTTAGTGAGACCCTCAGCAACTTAGCGAGAGACCCTGTTTCAAAAATTGAGAACAGAAAGGGCTGGGGATGTAGTTCAGAAGTAGAGGGCCTCTGGGATCAACCCCTAGTAACCCCCCCCCCCCACACACATACACACACACTCACACACAAAAGTGAAAGCGAATCCTAATATAAATCATGGACTTTAGTTAATAATACTGTATCAATATTGGTTCATTGTTACAGTTTGAACATAGTTTGTCCCTCCAAACTCACTCAGGAGTTTAAAACTCAAAATCTTAATTTAATGTTATTAAGAAGATGAAAACTTAATCCTTTGGGGCCTTTGGGAACTGGTTAGATTAGATTCGGTCATTAGGGTGCAGTCTCCATGAAGAATGCTGGTGTCTCTAGAAAGAGAGGGAGAAAGAACACACGTACAGTGATACACAGGTGGCCCTGCAAGGATGTGATGAAACCAGGATGGGGTCCTCGCCAGAGCCTACTCCATGCTGTTTGGACTTACAGCATCAAAACTACAAGTCAAAAGAAACCTTTTTTCTTTGTAAAGTAGCTTGCCTCAGAATTTCATTGTATTTTTTTTTTAAAGCTGACTAAAAGACTCATCAATTAAAACAAATGTGCCACACAAATGGCAAATGTAAATAATGAGGTGACGTGATGTATGTAAACTCTGCATTTTCCACTCAGTTGTTCTGTAAACCTAAAACTGCTAAAAATAATAATGTTTAATAATTTTTAAAAAGGTATAAGAAAGCTATTTCACATGGTTCTATTTTATAATTACGTGATTTCTTTTTCTTTTTCTTTCTTTTTTTTTTTTTTTAGGTACTACTGGAGATTGCATCCAGGGGCATTCTATTTTTTATTCCTTATTTTGAAACAGGGTCTCATTAAGCTGTGGAGGGCCTCACTAAGTAGTTGAGGCTGGCCATGAACATGTGTTCCTCCTCGGTCAGCCTCCCAAGTACTGAGATTACAAGCATGCACCACCATGCCTGGCTAATTACATGATTCTGAAGTATTCTAGGGAAAATAAATTCTTCTCTATGTCTAAAGAAGGCCTAATACATAAAATATTAACATATAGTAAACTTATTTTTGTGCTTAGGTAATTGTTATTTCTTTCCTGAACTTAACATATATTTCTTTCCATGGTTGGGTTGGGAGTAGAAAAAGATTTCATTAAGTGATTAGTACATTTCAGGTGAAATGAATGATGCTTTTTTTTTTTTTTTTTTTTTTTGCGGTACTGGGGATTGAACTCAGGGGCATTCTAACTCCAAGCTATATACCCAGCCCTATTTTTTATTCTTTATTTTGAAACCGAGTCTCACTAAGTTGCGGAGTGCCTCACTAGGTAGCTGAGGCTGGCCGCGAACCCGGATCCTCTGGTCTCAGCCTCCAGAATGCTGGGATTACAAGCGTGCGCCACCACACCCGGCTGAATGATGCTTCTTTGAGACTACAATAAAATAAATATAATTTTTAACATTTCTTCTTTCCCCCTAAACAGGCTCATAGTAAGCAGTGAAGATCCTTTATGTATAGAATATTTAAAATTATTATTATTTTTGTTTTAGAACTGGGGATTGAACCCAGGGGTATTCTACCTCTGAGATACATCTCTAGCACTTTTTATTTTTTAATTATTTTTGAAACAGGGTCTTGATAAACTGATGAGGGTCTTCCCAAGTTGCTGAGGCTGGCCTCAAACCTGAGATCCTTTTGTGTCAGCCTGGCACCAGATAGCACATTTTTCTCTGAGGAAATTAAAAGGGTATTTATGTTGGCTTTTCCATAAATAGGGAGGTTGGTTCAGCATGTAGATGAACCCTGCAAGGATGATATTCTTTCCTTTCCTCCTCCTTCTTCTCCTCCTCCTCCTCCTCTTTTTCCTCCTCCTCCTCCTCTTCCTCCTCCTCCTCCTCCACCTCCTCCTCCTCCTCTTCTTCTTTTCCTTATTCTTATTTATCAATGGATAAACAAGCAACAAACCAAGCCAGACTGATTCTTATTTAGAAATAGAAAGTCATGACTAAGCTCTAGAAAACCAATAGAATTAGAAAGCATTCTATTCTTCCATCCATTCATCCATATGTTCATCAAACAAGTGTTTGTGGAGTTACAATGACAAGTTGTCGGATTCTACAGAGGCTCTGGGTGTTTTCCCTCAGGTGTGGTCTGGAAAGAATTTTGCCAATTGACCTATAATTATGATAAGGTATAGTCAGTACTCAGATAAGGAAAGGACTGTACTGTACTGTGAAGCTTGACACTTTAAAAGTTCTAGAAGCACTCTTGTCTGGCTGGGCACACATTGCAAAGTGAGGAGTGGTACCCAGTGAAGCCAGAGAGGCTGGGTTCCGCTCCCTCTCACTAGGGGTTGAACCTAGGGTGCTCGACCTCTGAGATATATCCCCACCCCTGTTTATTCTTTATTTTGAGGCAGGGTCTCACTAAATTGCCCAGGCTGGCCTCAAACTTTTGAACTTCTTGCCTCAGCCTCCTGGCTTGCTGGTATTACTGGCATGCCCCACCATGCACAGCTAGGAAAAAGTCTCCTGATCTCTTCTCTTATTTCTTCTGACCATAGAACCAATTCTATAAATGCTCAGACCTAACTTGTACAGGACTGTCTATGAGTGATTATCCTTATCTCCCAGCAGCTCAAATCTTACCTGTGAAAACCTCTAGGCACTCATTCAAGGGTAGAATGTAAGTACAAGGACCAGTTAATGCCCAGTGGGCAATCTTTGGCCAGTTGGAATAGGAGAGGACGAATAAATGACCTAGGGAGAATGAGTAAGAAGCAAACTTTTAGAAATGGGTTGTGAAAGAGAAGGCTGCAAGGGAAGGCAATGGGGACCAAAAGAAAACCAGAATAAAGATATCATAGAAAGCAGAGAGCAAGAGAGCTTTACCAGGAGAGGAAAGGAGGGGAGGGAAGGTGGGGGGAGGGAGAGAGGAGGGAGGGGGGAGGCAGAGAGGGAGGGAGAGAGAAAGAGAGAGAACAGTCAAATGCTGCAAGAGGTCAAATAGGACAAGAAATGAGAAGCATCCATTGGATGCAACATAAAGACAGTGACCTTTACCAGATCAGTGACATTGCAGTAATGTGAGAGAACTCATATTACAGAGGTTTGAGAAAAGGTTGGGAAGGAAAGTAGTAGTCAGTGTATTAGTTTTTATCGCTGAAAAACAAATGATCACAAAGTCAATGACTTATGTTGTTATCATACAGTTCTGAGAGTACTACCAGGTAGGTGGTACTAGATTAAAATCAAGGTGTTAATAGAGGTGGGTTCCTTCTGGAGTCTCTAGGAAACCATTTCCTTATGTTTTCTATCTCCTAGAGGCTCTCCATGATCCTTGGCTTGTGGCCCCCTACCTCCATCTTCAAAACAGAAGTGCTACTTCTCTGACCATTCCTTCATAGTCATGACGTAGGATAGAAGAAATAATTGGGTAGAAAGGAGACAGACAGGAAAGTAAAATATAACATTAATATAAAAAACCTGGGACTGAAGCGCTTCAGCCTCTACTCCACAAACCGGTTCTCTTTCCCAGGCCTGACTCTCCCAAATTCCTGGGAAATCTGTAAATCTTAGAGTTAACTAAAAGGCAGTATAATTGCCCTGTGCATTGATAGCAAGACAGGTATGATATTTTGAAAAACCTACAATTTAGGACACTCTCCAGCTTATCTGTCAATCAGCTAATGAGGACCCCAATCAACCTAAGGACCCTAAGGTTGACCAGACCACCAGACCACCAGGAAGCGCCTTGGGACAACTGGACTGAGATCATCCACCCTAGAGGTGACCGGACTACTCGACCACCATAAACCACCTAGGGGACTACCAGACTGAGATCATCCTCACCTTCTCTAGCCCACCCCTCACAAAAGTCCCCTATAAGAAGACAGTCCTGAACTCCCCAAAATGCCCTTCCTCATCTTGAGATGGCCCGCATTGCATTCTCTCTTGAATGTGTATTTCTTCCTTTTTCCCTTTTCCCCCAAATAAACCTCTGCCCATGTCTCTGACTGGGGCGTGCTGAAATTCTTTTCCATCACGTTAGCCAAGGACCCTGAGATCCTGAGTTCCTAAACTGAGGACTCACCCCGACAGTCACATCCCCTCTGTAATCACACCTGGAAAGGTTCTCTGCTTTTAAGAATTCATGTGATTAGGCTGCTCCTCTTCCCCCTGATAATCCAGGAGAATCCCTTTAATTTAACCACATCTGTATGTGATTACCTTTTGCCATATAAAGCAACATATTCATAGTTGTGGGGATTAGGTTAGTAAGAATGTCTATGTGTGGGGGAGGGTACAGGGGATATTACTCTGACTCTCACAGGCAATCAGTGGAACTCTTTAAATAATTTTTCCAGGGAAGAGAGAAATAGGGCATAGTTTAAAGGCATGTGGGGTTAGAGAGGAATTTTTTAAGGAAGCTACAGGGAGGTTGGTTTAGCAGGCAGATAGGCCCTGCAAGGGTGATATTCTTTTGAGATGAATAAAAGACCCAGATGAATAAAAGATCCAAACTAGTGGTATATTTTGCTGGGATGGTTGTAGGCTAAGTATAATAAGAAAGTGATTACCCATTACATGTTAAATTATGGCTATGAGGATGATTTGGTCTTAATGAGGCGAATGTATAAATGATCAGAACTTTAAGAACTTTAGAATCTTTCTGAGGTAATATCACCCAAACATTTAATGTTCTGTGACATAAAATTTGTAACAGGAGTTCAAATATGATTTATGAAAACTCTATGTTGTTCTTTTAAGCAATGCACACTCTAAGATCCTTATATTGGTATGATAGAATTAGTTACATACTCCAGAACATTCTGTACTTGTTATGACTAAATTGCCAACAAAAATGAGTGCAAGTAACTGAGGGATTAAGCATGAATTATAGACTAAATTAATAAATATTCTTAGGATTACTTCTTAAATGTGCATTAGTGAGTCTAATGTGTCTGTAATATTTTTCTATGCTAATATAATGTAGGGTCCTCTGTCATAGGTTAGAGCAGTAAAGGAAACGATAAAATCAATTTTACTTGTGGAAAAAGAACAGTCTAACTCTTAGAGTGCTCTATTTAACAAGGTGGTCAAGCAATAAAGCAATCTTTCCTTTTTTTTTTTTTTTTTTTAGTGTATCTCTTACTGATCTTCAGTATCAAATTTCTTCTATTACTTTACCTGGGCAAATAATAGAATGGAGATAATAAAGAGGCTAAAAGCACCTCTTTCTGAGATATGTCTGGGGAGCTTTCTCCTTGTGAAGAGGTAGCCTTGGACTTTACAACTTTTTAGTCCAGGAGTGAGGAGGCCTTTCTCTGGGCCTCACCAAAAGAAGCCTACTGTGTTCTGAGCTTTGGCTCTTTGAACCTTATGGTAATTGATTCTAACCACGCCAGGTTATTTACGCATGTGAAATTAATTTAATGGCTGAGCTAGTTTAGTCCCCAGCCACTTCTATCTTCTTTTCTCCCATCTCTTTTTTAGTAGAGGCTTCAACCTCATTAGTATTTCAGGAAAAAACTGGATGTTGTCCATCATTTTGCTTGTTGCTTTCCTTTTCCTGGCAGGCAGAGCCTAAAATTTCAATAGGGGAAGTGGGAAGGGATACAACACATTCAGAGTTTATGAAAGACCTTATTTACCATCAAAGTGAAAGTTTCCAGATACTCCAGCCCTGTTTTCTTATGCTCTTATGTCTTTGATGAGGAATTAAGAAGTCCAGCCAGGACTACAGAAGACACCAAGAGGTGCCTGGCAGAGGGCACTACACCGTGTCCTGGAGTTGTTCCTTAATTATAAATGATATTGAGGAGCAGAATGAGGAGCAGGAAAGTGGTCAGAAACTATAAGTATCAAAGTAATTCCTACACGGATACTTCTGAGTGAAAACCGAATCTGCAGAATTAAAATGAGTATCTTTCTGCCAGGTTCCATTGCATTTGTTTTCTCTTGCAAAGCATTCATTGCAATTTGCTTTGTCATAAATAGAGTTGCTTACACTTCTGACTGTCCCTGACTCAGTTGTTAAGTCTTCAAATGGTGGTTCTCAAACATTAGTGAGCCTAAGAATAAGCTGAGGACCTTGTTAAAAGAATTTAGGGTGCAAGGTCCAAGATACTCCTTCAATAATTTAGGGAGGTATCAGGAATGCTAAATACAAGAGCCCAGTGATTGTAATGCACTAGTCTGTGACCCACCTGGAGAAATATTTGCCTAGAGATTAGAGTTTCTGTGGTCCTCAGGTCTTAACACAACACATGCCCCTACAGCTGCCCTATGCATGTTTGTGGAACTTAGGCAAAAGTTTTTGATGGGTTAAACCTCACTGGTGATCAAAACTCAAGTATATTGCTCTCTGAGGTGAGATTGCAGTTTTGGAAAAGAAAATTATAAAAGGAAATTGTACAAGCAATTTTCTAACCAAGGATAGTTGATAAGAGAACTCTATTTTCTCTAGAACTTCTGATGAGGTCTGCTTTATTTACTTAATTTTTTTTCCCTAGGAAGGGCGCGGAGACTTGGGAGGAAGAACTGTGACTGTTCTTTGCTACCTTGGTAGTAGAGAGAAGGTTCAGTGCTGTTTGGTTTCCCATTCCTTAGTGGATGTGTGCTTCCCGTTTCTTCCTTTTCTTTGTTTATTGTTTACCAGGTGCTGTGAGGTCTGTTCTTTAATGTGCTTTGCCCTTTGTTCTTCTGCCTTGGGGTGTGAAGCTATCTATTTACATTATTTGCTCTTTGCTCTCAGCTACCCCTAAGTAACCCTGTGCAAAAGAAAGTCTGCCTCTCTCGAGCTCTGCACACATCATTCACAAACTGTATCTCTAATATAAGAAAAGTCCCTCCGGTTCATTACACATTGTAGTTACAACCTTGCTCTGAAAAGGTACCATCTGGAAAACTGATAATTATTTTAATATAAATGTGGAAGGAAGCACCTATATTTTTTAGTTTTGCTAATGCTTTCAACTATTGTGAAGAATTAACATACCACTTTTCTGCATCAAAACCAGTTACTCAGTTTATTTAAATGCCCTTAGTTGTGCACTGTTTAAAGTTGTTCTAAGTAGAAGAACTGGCTCTGGAAAATATATGTGGATAATTTCCAGATAAAAACATATATGGATTGTTTTGCTTGTTAAGTTTATTGGAAATAATCAGTGCTTGGTAGGCTTTGGTTCTATTTCCAAGTGAGAAAAGGCAATAAACCTAAACATTATTAATCAGGAATGTTCTATTTTCTAGCCCAAGATTATCTTTCTCTTTTTCTTTCTTTCCGCCTTAAACAATAAATTTGTATTTAAATCACAGCAACTCTTAGAAACAAAACTAGCACAGATATCCTTGCCTCTCTTTGAATTCAGAACTAGGTGGATACTGAAAAAAGTTATAGACTAGCAAAGATGTCGAAATAGCCCAGTAGAGTGGGACAGTTTTCTATCTGGAGGCTGTCACTTTACTTAGGGTCCTCATTTATTATGCTAACAGACTTTCCAAGTGCAGACCAGAGGATGTCCGCCCTGTGAAAATAGTTTCGGTGGGGGTGGTGTGGGGGGTTAAATGTAAACCTGTTTTGTGCCTGAATAAAAGCAGAAATCAATGTGTTTCTTTTCAAAGATGGGAGGGCCAATGCCGCTGTTGTTTTTGTTCCCATCCAGTTATGTAACCGCGGGGACTTGTTTCTTTGCTTTCAGGATTTGTGCAAAACACATTAAAGCTAAACAATAGGCGGGAGTCTCAGGAGCACCCTCGAGCTGTCCTGCACTGCGTCCTCCTAGGTGGTTTGGGAACCTCCAATTAGTTCCATCTCTGGTGTGAGTGTGTGTGTGTGTGTGTTTAGTTAGTTGGCACGGCACACTTCCCCGGGGTTGTGTTTCCTTTTTCCTGAGATTTGGCCAAGGGTAAAGGGTCGGAGTCACATGGATAGAAAGCATTTGATTAATGTCCAAGACACCGCTGTGGCTGCAGGAGCCGCCTCCCCTCGGGCTCGGGCCGCGTGAGGCCAGCGCGGCGGGGCCGGGCGCGCACCGCTCGCTCCCCCGGGAGTGTCCCGCGCCGCGCCCCGCGCCCTCCGCTCCCCGCCCCAGCCTCCGCACAGCCCGTAAAGTCGCCGGTGCCTCCTCGGACTTCGCGGAGGCGGCACCTCTCCTCCCGGCGGCCGGGGTCGGGGTGGAGCAGCAGTAGCGGCAGCAGCAGGCGCCCGGGGCAGCGCGCAGCAGGACCGGCCAGCCCCGCGTCCCGCCGCCCACCATGAGCGAGGAGAGCCGCGGGGACGGTCGCGCCGAGAGCGCCAAGGACATGGAGAAGCAGCTCCGCCTGCGCGTGTGCGTGCTCAGCGAGCTCCAGAAGACCGAGCGCGACTACGTGGACACCCTGGAGTTCCTGGTGTCGGTGAGTGTCCCCGCGCGGCGCGGGAAGCGCGCTCGGCATTGTCTGCGCGGGCTCGGGGGACCCGAGGGGCGCCGGCAGCACCGAGCCCGCCACGACCCCGATTTCGCGGGCGCGGGGGCCCCCCGCGGGGACGGGGCGGCCCGGGCCCTGGGGAGCTGGGAGTCTGGAAAGTTGGCCGAAAAGGGAGCGCGCTCCAGCGCAGGAAGTCCCCGCTGACCCGTCTCCAGCACTTTTCGTTTCCTCGTCCCTTGCCTGCCTAGTGGTAGGTTGTAGTGTTTCTTCTTTCCTTCCCCCTGAGATTTTATTTTAAAGCCTTGGTGATTAAGAATCTAAATCGGCTGTGTTCAGGTACATGTGGTAAAAAAAAAAATATTCCTTGGATCTGCTGGAGCTGGAGCTCATTGGGATAACATGGTACTGAAGTCCCTCCCTTTCGTTATAATAATCTTTGAAACCTGGATGGGGGTGGGGGGTGCAGGAGGAGCAGCAGGGTTACCATTCTGTAGCAGCTGTTGGATATTAAAGCCACATGTGCGCTCACCCGGTCCTACTCCAATCTCCATCCTCCTGGTTTAAATCTGCCCTCTGCTCAGTTGCTGGTCCCTGGTGCACACGGAGCCCAAGAGAGTTGTGTCATAAAACTCGTGTCTAACAACTTCAGGATTTTTGTAGGACTACGCACGAACTTTGTTTGCAGCTTTCAGCTTGACTTAAGGGAAGTCTGCTTTGGAAACATTTAATTCATTTTAGGGCAGGAAGGGCAAAACTGAGACATCACTCAAATACGGAATTCTTCCTGTTCACTGCTGAAAAGACAAAGCATCTGAGGATTGGCTTCTGTCCACCCAGATGCCCCGAGAGCATCATTCCAAGAACCAGGACTTGAGCCTTTGCAATTACATGCAAACCTGCTAGCCTCCGCCTTCCATCGCCCTGTCCCTGCCACTCTGCTCCAAAGGGAAATGTTTCAAATGGCAAACTTCCTGCTTAGTTTTGTGAAATTTGTAGTTTCTGCTTACAGTCACGATAGAGGAAATTCACTTCTTGGCTTTGTCAAGAAGAAAGGAACAAGTGATGTAAAACACTCAAGTTGGCTTTTGCTTGACTTCTCAAAATCAATATACTTGAGCCCCCAGGGGCCACAATTTTGGAAAGGTGCAGGTATTTGAGACTATCCTGGTAATTGGTGATACAGAGGGTTATTGTACACTTCCTTTCTGCAATGGCTGTGAAAAGAGCGTGCTTTAAGGAGATTTAACTTTTAATAGCTTTCAAAATTGGCTTTCAGGAAACTTTGGCGACAGGGCTTTGACTTCTGAAGGGTCTAAGTCATTTCTTAATTACTGCTTTCAAAAACAGATGAGAACACTGCAATGCAAGATGCTAAATTGGTAAATAGACAACTAACGTAATCTACCTTAAAGACCAATTAGATCTTTAGTCAAATATCAATTTTCCTTCTAATTTGAATATTGAAGTTTTATACTTGAAAGCTCATCATTACTATTGATAAAGCGAGGGAAAAAAGTATGGGAGGTATAAAATTGTTTTTTTCTCTTTACAAGTAGAACATCATCTTATGATTTTGCTGTTTTTATCATATTCATAAGTTATAAGCTCTTCCACATTTCTTTGTCCATTATTTGTGCTTGTATGTTTGTAAATACAAATGCACTTATGGACCTGAATGTCATTTTAAGCAAAGGGTTTTCTCTCCCCTCCCTCTTTGGTCATAACCATTCAAAACCTAAAATCCATTTGTATTATTAATGAATTTTCTCTTTTGGGAATTATTTATAGTAACATTTAACTTGGTCACCTGTAATTGGTATAGTCAATGTAATTTCCATATTAGACTATGCTAATACGTACCAAGAGTTTTAAAAATACTTTTTGTTGGGCAAGGTGCAGCACACCTGTACTCCTAGCTGATTACGCACACACACACACACACACACACACACACACGCACACACATATTTTTTTCCACTCTTTGGGCTGCTCCTTTCTTTTCTAGGAACCTGTCATGAGGGAATGATCAGAAATAGAGACAAACAAAAGTTATTTAAAAAAAAAAATCAACCATGTACTAAACAAGTTGAGTACTAGATTTGTTGCAAAAGACTGATAGTGAATTTCTAAGTGAAATTTAAATATTTGTTAGATTAGTCATTGTTTTATATTTCTGTCACTGCTTTAAGCCATTGACATGGATGAAAGACATCTCTGACCTTTATTAGGAAGAGGAAAAAGAGGTGGAAAACACATTTCAAGTTCTGCCAAGAACAAAGTTGTATTTACAGGTCCACAAATAAGCAAACAGAATGATATTTTTTCCCTTGATTAAAAGATCAGAGTAGGAAAATGTCTTACTAAGACCTTAAATACTTTTGAGTAAACTCTTCTCAATTCTACTGCTTGGCCTTTTAAGGAATGAGCACTTTTCCGTACTCCCACACCCCAGACAACCCATGAGCAGCTCCATTTTTTTCCTCTGTACCATAGTATCATTCCATATGCATCTTTTTTTCTAGTGGCCACCCAGGCACACACTTATTGTTTGAGAAAGCTCTGTGCTTTAAGGTGACTGTCATCATTGGGAATGGTATGCCCTTTCCACCGGGGCCATGTTTTCTCAGGCCTCTGCTTTCTGTTAGTCTTGGGGCCTGCCTTCTATACCTGGTGGAGTTACATCCGGCTTTCAAGGCTTCGTTGTCTTCTTCCCCCAGACATTCCCCGCTTTGTACCCCCTGTACCCCACATGTACTTCTTCCGCAGCCACAGTAGTTGTTGCATTTAGTTGCTTCCCTTTGTCTCATTGCACACCGTAAGCTCCTGGAGGACCAGGGCATAGCTTGCTCGCCTGTACTTCTCTAGACCGTTGTGCAGTGCTTGTGACTGTAGGTGATCAATAAATGAGTCAATAAATCGACCCCTCCTGCATTTTTTATTCATCCCACCCCTTTTCCCACCCCATTTTTCTTCCAAAATTTGCTTTATTCAGCCAGGTGTGGTGGCGCATGCTTGTAATCCCAATGCTTGGGAGGCTGAGACTGGAGGATCAGGGTTCGCGGCCAACCTCAGCTACTTAGTGAGGTTCTCCACAGCTTAGTGAGACCCTGTTTCAAAATAAAGAATAAAAAATAGGACTGAGGGTATAGCTCGGAGGTAAAATGTCCCTGAGTTCAATCCCCAGTACCTCAAAACAAACAAACAAACAAACAAACAAACAAACAAACAAAACAAACAAACCAAACCAAAACAACAAAAAAACCCAAATTGCTTTATTTGAACTAAAATACCAATTTATGTAATTTTCATCTGTATGATAAAACTTTATCAACACATAAATCTTCAAATAATTTTTGAAATGAAATAGCTGATTAGATTTTCAGAAATGTTTTATTTTACTTCTTGGCCTCTGCATCAGTGAGAAATAATTGTATTAGTCGTTGAAACAAGCAATCCCCATCTCAGTGCCTTAACACATTAACAATACATTTCTAACCCACATTATCCCCACCCCATTTTTAAAGGACATTTCCTCACTCCTTAAAGTTTGAAATCCCCCCCTCTGCCTTTTTTTTTTTTTTTTTCTGTTTGGTCTTATATTTCTTTGCTCACACACACACAGATTTGTGCAACAAAAAACAAATATGACTCAATTCAGGCATGGCGATATTAAAGACTTTCTAATGCACTCCTTTTTCACTTCATTTTTCATTTGAGATCATGGGTTGGTTACATTTTCTAGAGGAATTATTTTTAGATTATAGATAAAATGCTAGAGAATGACCCAATTTACATTCTTGTTTGGCTTGGGAAATGAAATTTTGTGCTTCATTAGGAATACTATAAAAATTTTCTTCTAAAAAATGATTTTATGGGTTTGACATACGGTCTTTAGTGTCCAAAGTCTGGACAAAGTAGGTTGCAGCCTGCTTCCTGTTTGCAGTTCAGTGATACAGCATGCCACCATCGCAGACCTGTGTGAGTGGATGGAGAAAGGGCAGACTCAGGGCCCGTCATAAGGGTGCCTCCTGTGCAGGGGTGCAGGGCTTTGAGCTCACAAGGGCCCTTTGCTTGGCCTACGCTCTGTTACTGCCATCTTGACATTCTTACCATTTTTTTCTTTTACCTGGTGTTTTGCAAGTGAAGTCAAGTGGGGCAGGGGAGCATGGGCGGAGCAAATACACGAAAGAAAAAGCTTTGTATTTTCACACTTTTGCCCCTGCTTTTTTCTGAAAAGGGGTCTCACATTTTTATTTTTTTAACTGGGCCAAGAAAATTGTGTAGACTAGTTTCACCATGTGCCAGTATTGAGGCAGGAGGACCATCGTCTACAGGGGGACACTTTTGAGAGAAAAAGGGACTGCTGTCACTAGTGACACTGGGAAACAGGTGTAAACTGGGATGTTCCTGGCTAACAGAAGGCCTGGCTACTCCACATTCTAGGCGCATGAAGATGAAGACTTTGAGCTATATGTCTCATCCTAAATAAAATATTGTGAAATTTGCTGTTTGTCCAGGCTTTACCCTCGGTTACCCTAGAATTTGAGTCCTATCTTTAATTTACTTCTTGGACTTTAGACATTCCTAAACATCTCAAGCACCTTTCCCCCTCATCTACAGAAAAGGGAATAATAGCATTTCTCAAGCTTGCTGTAAGGATGCACTTTGAGCTCTGCCCAGTGTCTGGCTCATAAGAGGGTTCTATAAGTAGTTACTGTTATTTCTCTGATGTTGCAGTTGTTATAAAAAGCCAAACATAGGCCAGGCGTGGTGGGGTACGCTTGTATTACAGTACTTGGGAGACTGAGACAGGAAGATCACAGGTTCATGGCCAAGCCTTAACAACTTAACCAGACCCTCTGCAAGTTAGTGAGACACTGTTTCAAAATAAAAGAATAAAATAGGACTAGAGGTGTATCTCAGAGGTAGATTGCCCCTGGGTTTGTTCCATCCCCAGTACCACAAAAAAAAAAAAAAAAAAAAAAAAAAAAGCCAAACATTATTGGTCATCATTAGACATAATTTTCATTTCTGTTATATTCTCTTGTATGCTATTTCTGTGTTTGAGTCTCTTGTATTTTCCTTCTGTGAAGGTAAGCCTTTTTATGATATTCTTATAAATGCTTAGTTGACTTTAGAACAGTGAGAAAAACCTTATATTTTACTCTAATAATCACCAAAGTTAGTATGGTGCCTTACGATTTACACATATCCATGATCCGGTTTGGCTTAATGTATAGGTGTCTCTTAGCTCTTTCAAATGGTGTTTTCTGGAGCTTTGGGGGCCCTTGCAGGGGGTGAGGGGGAGCTGAATTTTATGGTTACAGGCTCCCTATCCGAGCTTCTCCTAGCATGCCCTCATCCTCCTCAGATTTGTGCTTTTGCAAAAGCACTTAGGAAAACAACTTACCTTGATGGTAAATTCCCAGAGAATAGGGATTGTGCATTTACTTCCTCTGTGCGCCTTTCTTAGCCTGACCACTGTGCCTGTAAATAGCAGGTGCTCATGAAAACAAACAGGCAAACAAAACAAAAGCAAACAAAGCAGAGTTTGAATGGATCTGAAAACAACCTCCTTTCAGTCATGACCTGACTCTGCTGTGCAAAGATGAATTGATTCAACACATTGTTCCTAAGGATTATGTCCTGGACTGAACTGCACAGCCCCCCACTCCCAAGACTCCTGTGTTGGAGTCCTGACCCCCAGTATTTCAAAATGGGACTGAATTTGCAGATAGAGCTTTTAAAGAGGTGATTAATTTTAAATGAGGCTGTCAAGGCAGGTCCTAATCCAATACAACTGGACTGGTGTCCTTAAAAGAAGAGGAAATTTGGACCCACAGAGAGGCACCAGGAAGGCAGGTACATGGCGGCAAAGCCATGGAGGACATGGAGAGAAAGTAACCATTTACAAGCCAAGGAAGAAACCAAACCTGTCGACGCCTGGATCTTGAACTTTTAGCTCTCAGAACTGTGAGGAAATAAATTTCTGTTTAAGCTATCAATTTGCAGTATTTTGTTATGCAACCCAAGCAGGTAAATAACAGCTTATGGTAGGCACTGGAGATGTAAAGAGATGTTAGATATGATCTTGTCCACAGTGAGCTCATAATTTACTACTAGAAAGAGAAGAGGACATGGAAGAGGACATGGCTAATCACAGCGCCGTGTGGGACTTGTGTGAGTCATAAGCAAAGTGGCATGAAGGGAGTCGCTCAGCCTGGGAGTAAGGGGGTTGCAGGAGAGGTGATGACAGAGCTGGCCCCTGAACAGTGAGGAGGAACACGCTAAGTTGGGACAACTGTCTCCCCAGGGAACAGCATGTGTAAGGTGGCCTTGGTGTGGGATACTAAAGCATTCTACTTTATGACTGGAGTAAAGTCTTGTGTGCTTTTTGAGTATTGGTAAGAGATAAAGGAAGTTCAGACCAATTTGAGAAAAATTCCTTCCTTGACTTTTAGTAATGGGTAATCAATTATGAGGGGACCCTTGCTCTCTTAATAATAAACATGTCTGAGACCTCCAAGGTCGGTACCGGGAAGGCATTTAGGCTGCCTTGTCAGCACATTGAGACCAAAATACCTGATAAGAACAACTTGAGGAGGAAACGTTTCTTTGGGCTCATCATTTCAGAGGTAAAATCCAGTTGGACAACACCACAGCAGAAACATCATGGTGGCGGGTGTGGCTGGAGAAGCTGTTCAACTCAGGGGGTTAGAAGCAGAGAGAGTGACAGGAGGGCTCAGAGACTGATGTAGTCCACACCCCCAGGCCCACCCATACCCCACCTCTGAGTTTTCTGCGTTGAGGACTATGCTTTCCATATATGAGTTTTGGGAATATTCAGGCCAAACCATAACGGGGGTTTCCACTGTTAGAGGAGGTTTCGCCTCGGGACTCCTCCTCCTCACTGACTCCATCACTTAGCTCCTTCGGCAGTCCCCCCAGCTCACAGAGGAGTCCTCTTGCTCCTCTTCATCTGGGACAGACTATAACCCCTGAAAAGTCACTACTACTTCCTAAGGGAGAGCCCAGGCCAGGAATCATAGAAACTACACAGAGCATAGCCATAGTCTTGTGCAAGACATATTTTTTTCTCCTACAGAAATGGTCCTGTTCTCAGCTCTGCAGACCAGCCCTGGTTTTTTTTTTTTTTCCTCCTGAGCTCCAGGATAGCTCTAGTTTGATCTCCTGGGTTCAATGCTTCTGGCTGACTTGCCTGAGTCCTTTGTTTAGCAGTCATTAGCCTGAATATGTGTGCAAGAAGGATAGCATCAGGAAGCTGCCTTCAGAATGAATTGAATTTCTTTGGTAGTGAGCTAACCATGAATTAAATGACACTTTTTCTTTTTTCTGGTACTGGGGATCCAACCCAGGGGCATTCTACCTCTGAGCTATACCCCCAGCCCATTTAATTTTTTATTTTGAAACAGGGTCTTGCTAGGTTGCTGAGACTAGTTTTAAAACTGCAATCTTCCTGTCTCAGCCTCCCAAGTACTGGAATTAAAGGCATGCACCACCAAACCTGGCACATTCTTCTTAATTCTGATTTTTAGAGTATTAATCATATGATTAGAGCCCACTCATTACATAGAGGGGTGTGTCTTATGATTTCATCTAAATAATTATACCTTAGCATAATATGGCAACATTAATACAAAAATAGTATCTATTGAAATTAATTTGTTTCTTAGAGAATTCTGTCTAGGGTTGAGGAACAAAGATAGGAATCTGGTCACCCATTGGGAGGTTATGCCATTGTATGGGCCCAAGTAAGAAATGTGGAATGCCTAATCTAAGGTAGAAGAAATGGAGAAGACAAAACAAACAAGCAAACTGAAAACCACGAACAGCAAATCAAACCACAAAATCCCATACACTCAACAACACGAGGCATTCTGGGGCAGAACTTTTAGTATTTTTGTGTCACTAAGAAGAAGAGGTTTAAGTAGAATGGAGAACATAGGACAGTGCTAGGCCTCTAAGTTTGAAGAGTACGTGGGTAGTACCATTAACTGAGAAATGGAATGCAAGGGGCAGAACAGCACTTGAAAGAAAAAACATATTTGGTTTTGGATGTGTTGAACTGAGCCATCAATTCTCTGAATTTTGAAGATAGGAATGTGAAACTTAAGGAATTTGAGGCAAAAGTTAGAGGTCTAGAAATTAGACTTGTATGTGGAAGCCACCAGGTGGTCGAGAAGGGGAACAGTTAGTGGAAGAAAACACACAAGCCAAGGGGAGGATGCTAGAGAGCCCGTATTTAAAGGCAAGAGGAAGTGTAGAGTTCACTAGTGACTTCGAGCTGTCAAAAGTTGAAGTAAAGAACCAGAGGCAAGTGATGCCTTGCAAGCCAAGGAAGGATCTAGTTTCCAGAGGAACTTCCAGAACTTTGGAGGAGTCGGTAGTGTGAAGACTGAAGACGTCCCTGGGTTTGACAGGTTTTCACTCCAGCCGTGTGTGTGCAAAAGCCAGGCCATCAAAATGAGTTGAGATGTGGCAGAAGCTGAAGAAACTGATGGTGGAGCTATTCAAGGAGTTTGGTGGTGAATAGGAGAGAAATGAGTGAAACACAGGGATAGTTCTTTTCCAGGGGTATTTAAGGAAGATGAATGTGTCCAAGGGCAAGGTGGCAATAACAAGGGAACCGAAGCAGCCACAACAGAACATGGCAGAGGGTGAATGGCATCTGGAGGTAAGTCATGGCAAGGGCCTCTCTGGTACTGGTGGTAAGGTTGGCATTTGCCAACATTTACTGAGCCATAATGGCATGGAATAGACCACAGCAAAACTTCATCACTGACGCTGAGCATAAGCAAACTGTCTCTTGTGTATTTTACAGATTGTGCTTCTTTTCCAGCCTACAGCTTGTACAGCTTGTACAGCTGTCCAGGGCGGCCTGTGTGTCTCCTTGTGAATACTCACAGGGGCTGGGCCTCCACACCGCTCAGCAAGGTGAAGTGCTCGGCTCAGAACACAGGCGAGGGAGGTTTCAAATCCTGGCACTGAAACTTACAAAGTGTGTCACTTCAGGCAAATGACACAACCTCTTTATGCCTCGGTTTCACATTTGGGTAACATTCGTGGTAATATCTCCCAGGGCTGGTCTGAAATTCAAATCAGCTTCTGGAGGCAAAGTCCTGATAGGCATGAGGCATGTCTTCCTTTTCCCCTTCTTAGTTTATCTCCTCTCCTCTGTGTCTCTATTCTCAGAGACTGAGCTTGGCCGTTGCTCTTGTCTGCCATGTCACCTCACCTGCTTGAAACCCTGTCTCACCCAATGCTGAATGAAGCCTAAGGGAGAGTTTAATAGAAAAAGGTCCTGAGGTGGCCAGGGGCTTTTTGGAATGCAGGAGGAGATCTCTGTCCTGTTGTGAGGAGATGTACCTGTGAAGCTCAGGGCCACTTTGAGGCAGAGGGGAGTCAGGGAAGAGGGAAGCTGAATGTCTCTTACCAGTGGTCTTCACTTGTCTGTGAAACTGAACTCCGGTTTTCTGTCTAGTGTTCTGCTTTGTTTTTATTTTGTTTATTCTTGCTGAGAGTGAGGTGAAGATGTACACTTAGCAACAGAACTGTGAACTGGCCTGGGACATCTGAGAGTGGGTGTATGGAAATCTCTGTACTATTATTCTTTTAAATGTGACTTTTTTTTCTTTTTGATACTGGGGATTGAATCCAGGGGCATTCTACCTCAGAACTACATCCCCAGTCCTATTTTTTATTCTTTATTTTGAAACAGGGTCTCATTAAATTGCAGAGGGCCTCACTAAGTAGCTGAGGCTGGCTGCGAACCCAGATCCTCCTGTCTCAGCCTCCCAAGTACTGGGATTACAAGCGTGAGCCACCACACCTGGCTTAAATGTGACTTTCTTAAGTGCAATATATACCTTAAGAAGTCAAAATGAAGAACCAAGCACTCCTACTTTATTCCATGCATTACGGCTGGGTTTAAATCTTGGAAATAATGACAGTTTTTGAACCTTGGTACAAATTGTATAAGACTGCTGATTTGCATTTCATGCACATGTCAATTACTGTACACACTTTTAAAAAAGAAGCATGGGTTTATCTCGCAACATTGTGATGTGATTACATTTTTTCTCAGTACTTGTCTTTTAACAATGTTTTTCAAGTGTTCTTTTCCTATATCTTTGGAATTATTACCAAATAAAATTGTTGTGTTTGTGTTTTGAGTGCATCAGTTTGACCTAAAATTGTTTTGGTTTGCCTTAAAAATTTCATTTGTAATTTAATTTTCATAATATATTAATTTTGCTATTTATTAAAAGATTTGTTAAATTATTTCAATTTAATTTATTAGAATTGTATTAAATGTATTAACATCAAGATCTTTGGTTCACAACATCATAGTTGCTTTGAATAATCAAAATTCCAGGAAAAACATCCCTTGGGAGATGTTTTACTGCTTAAAAACCAGTTGTGTCACTATTCACATGGTATTGAGCATAATCATTTGAGCATCTGTCATTTGAATTTTGATACATATAATAAGAATTTTTTTTCAGGTTATTCCTCATTTTTATGAACTGTTGCTTTTGATTCAAGAGTTTAAATATTGAAATTTCAAGAAAACCAATAAATTAAATAGAGGTTATGAGTTTTAAACAATTCTAGGTAGTAGACATGATTTCAGACTTTGGATAAATATGGTCTTCTTGCCATATATCTAAGCATATTGTACAAAAAAGGCCATTTTTGCTGGAGAATATCTAAGCCAAGGACATTGCATTCTCTCATTAATGTGAAATACATATTTTCCATTAAAAGCAAGCCCTTCATTTCAAAAGGTTAACTTTAATAATACTTAAGAAATGACTCCAGCTGGTTAAATTTAGAATACTGATATAAAAATATTATCCGAGTTTATAGCAAAATAAAGCAGTATGGAATATGGATTGGAAAACATTTTTATTCATTTTAAAGCAGTTTCTCTGAGTCAAGGGTTGATATCTGTTTGACTTTGCTACTTTTGCCATTTCAATTATCTATTTACGTTGTCCTCTTGCCAGTAGGACGGGCTTTGCAGACGGTGACACATTTGCCGAGATTGTGCAAGAAATGTTGATGTTTTCCTTAATGCCTTGCAATGCCTCAACTTGGTCTTGCTTTTATGCTCCCTTGGAATTCCAGTATATTCTTTTTTGTGACTGTTGCCCCAAATAAAGAGATCTTAGGATTCCAGAAACGACATCTCCCATGTCCAAGCTTTGTTTTTTATCAGTAGCATAAGAGTAAGATCCATAGAAAGGCTCTGTGCTCCACTAATTCACCTGCATGTTAGTCTCCCACCCACATATTCTGGGGGTAATGTATTAATTCATTATTGTTTCAGAGGAAAATTGTGAGGGGTGAAGAGGGCTTTTATTTTTTGTATGATGTATTCATATCATGATTGACTTTGTATAACTTCAATATATTTCAATATTTTCTATAGAAATATATTTGTATTTATATGTTTTATATTTTTATAGTTTATTTTGAATATCCAGACACAATCTCAGTTTTTGTTGTACCTCTTTTCTTTTTTGCTTGGCATATAGTATTTACTATATAAATTTTTAATATACTTTTCTTGGTGCATTGTAATCTGACATCATAACTAAGTTCTGAGTGATAGGGATATACCTGCACACACACTAGGTGAACTTCCCCCAGAATCCCACCCCAGTCTCTCACCTTCCTCGTATATATTGAGATTGGCATTGATCATTTTGTATGTGTACATAGCTCTTGATAATGAAATCTCTGGCAGAGACTTCTAACTGCCACCAGTTGTTCTATAGTGGTACAAGTTTTAGCTCTATACATGATGGTACAGCTTACGACTACATTTCACTTCCTAGCCTGCCTTGCAGATGAGTATGAGCATATTTATAAGGTACTGGCAGAGAGATGAGAGCAGAAGTAGGATGGGTAGTTTCTTTCTCTTTTTCTTCTTTGTGGTTCTAGGGAATCAAGCCCAAGTCCTCATATGTGTTAGGTAAGCACTCTATCACTGAGCTAACCCCTAGCTCAGCATGGTTGTTAGTGCAGTGTGCTCTTATATTGAAGGAATGGGTTTTCTGAAATTTAAATTTTTTTCTGACATTTTCAGAAAAAACACCCCAGGATAATATAGTGATCACCACCACCTCTTATGTGTGCATTATGTGCCAGCACTGCATGTCCATTTACGATGCAGGACTGACTTTTGTGTCACTAAAACTCATCTCTGAGGACACCCGAGTGCAGAGGGAGGTTTCTGAGTGGATCCTTCCCGTGGCTGGTCTAGGACAGTCCGCTCGTGATTCACGGACCGGGGCTTTTCTGGATTGTGTGTGATTAATCAGCACTAGGAAAACCAAGGCAGATGTTGGAGCTGGAATGGGAACACAGAACTTGTTGATTCCGGAAGTACACAGAAGCTAGAAGCCAGGAAAGGATAGGAGACCATTTCAGGCCAACCATTGTGAGCAAGAGAGCAGCAGACGCTTAGGGTCACTTCACGACGGTGGGAGCCAGGTGGGCACTTGGGAGCCAGAGACCACCCAGGAGCCAGAATACAAGGAGCCTTTAAAACATAGGCAACCTTCTCCTATTGGAGAAGGAAGAATGATGTTAATATATGTCATCATGGCTACTAGTTTCAGTTTAATTTTTCTTGGATTATTTTCTATCTCTATGTACTTAGTACTTCATTATAACAGATTTAAATCCTTGATTTTATGCTTAAATATAGCTCATGTGTTTATCCTATATATGATTATCATTTGGATATATGAGACACGTAATCATATATATATATACTAATTTTAAATATATATAGTGTATATGCACATTCTTTTTAATATACTTTTATTGGTGCATCATAATCTCACATCACAGGGACATACATGCACACAGCATTCGTTTAGTACTCTGCATTGTGTATATATTCTTTTTTTTAAATTTATTTTTTTATTTTTACTTTCTTTATTGGTGCATTGTAATCATACATCTTTGTTAGTTATATATTATTAAAATGTGTGGGCTGCTGTATATTCAATGGCTATTCCATAGATTGCTTTGATAGAAAGTATTAATGTAATTTAATAACAAAATAAGTCCATGGTTAAGATGATCATTATTCCTGAGAGTATTCTCTTTGCCTGCCTGCCTGCCTTCTTTCCTTCCTTCCTTCCTCCCCTTTCCTCCCCTCCCCTCCCCTCCCCTCTCCTCCCCCCCTCCCCCATGCTACTGGGTATTTAACCTAGTCTCTCACAATTCAAGGTTCAAACTCTTCCTTGATATTCCATAATTTTCTTTAGTATTTAATATGTGCTAAATTATATTTGCAGTACTTTTTTTTTTTTTTACAGATATACAACTAAAACAATCTGTAAAAAAAAATTACCACAAAGTGGAACCAGTTATTTTTTTTCAGTGTCCAAAAATAATTTTATTAATTTGTAAAGCACCTTACTTTTAGCTTTGTATAGTTTATGGGCAGTCACAGTAATGCCTCTTTCGTGTCCATGTTATGGTTTACCCTCTCCAGTAATGGTTTTCACCAACAGGGTTCAGATATTTTGATTCTTAGTGTTCCAGGGCATACTCACTGGGCACCGACTCTTGTAGACCAGCCACAGTTGTAGGCTCAGAGGGTATTTTTAATCACTGTCTCATGGAGCTGGACTGTAATCTGGGAGATACAAGATAAATGAGTAAAATGTATGATATGTTTAGCTAGTCTAAGCGTCCAGGTGAATATTCATTTTTTTTTCTGTCATGCTCCTTTTTGTGCATCTCTAAAAATACTTGAACATAACTTTTATTTTATTTTCATGGTTAACCTTAACAGGCACCATCCGTGAAGAAAGGACGAGAGGAAAGTGCTAATCAAGTCTCTTGTTTAACTCTTCACTTTGATTATAATTCAGAGGTGAAATCAGGCCCAGATATACATTGCTAATAAAACTGACAGAACAGATGACAGAAAGTTTGATGATGCCAGAGACTCTGCGCCGCTCCTAGTTCATTCTTCAGCTCTCATTTTCAGTATGTTGACTTTAACACAGCAGACATATCTTTTTTTGGAGGTGCAAACAAAAAACCAAAACAACAACGACAAAATCACCTCACTCTGAGTTTATACCATCCTTGAGTGCATTCTGTAGAGCGTTTTGTTCATAGGGGTTCAGGTCCCAGCAGCTCTGTACCTCCTGGAAGCTGTAGCCAATATTCAAATGCACCACGAAGCCCAGCATCCTGTGCAGTAAGTGAAGAGAAGTGTCCTTTAGTAGTGAGGGGACTGCAGCTTCCAACAAGTGGGGTGGGGGCCGAGGCTGGAGCTCTTGAGTGTGCTGCAGAATCTAAAGGCAGTTTTATGAACCTTGTCTTCCATCATCCCAGTCCTAAGTGGAGAGCTAAGGTGTGAAGTGCTTTTATGCATTTTTATTATTTGAGACCTTTCCTTGAGGAAGAATAAAGAGTACCTTGAAAACCCTCCCCCTCCGTCTTCCTTTTGTATTGTGAGCTGTTGGCCCTATAGAAACCACTCCCTTGAGGCTGTGGACAGCTGGATGCAGCCCTTTCGGGGCCTATAAAATGTCACTGAGAGCTGAGCTGCTGCCAGCGCTGAGGACGAGAGGTCACTTGAGGACTGTGGAAAACATTCCCTTTGTCCCCAGCATCCTGGGGCCTTGCATCTTGCCTAATTGTTGGGAGAGACTGGGAGCTTGGAGTCTGGTGCTGAAATTCTTTTCAGGGTTAGTCCTAAAAGTAATATTTTAAAAGCAGTCTTTTGTGAACTTTGTTCTTCAGTGCACTGCGTTTGTAGCAGACAGGGAGGGACATAGATTTATTACTAGTGTCATTACTAACTTCAGAATAGAAATTGGTGAATAATTATGCTTCTATTAGGCTTTAAACCAGTGTAACCGAAGGGAAGGGACTTCGCTGTCTGTATTTTCTGATAAGGTTATGTGCTTTCCTCTTCCGCTTCTCTTTAAGGAGACCTTTCTATGGCTAATACATCACAAAAGTTAAAAGGAAGTGCAAACACAATAACTGCAGAAAGTTGAAATCTTTGCCATTCACTTCTCCTTTGTGCTATTTGTGACTTGCCTGCCCGATTGTTTCAGAGTAGGGGGAAACTTGGGTTTCTTATCTATTCTTTATCAGTGGGACTGATTCTGACTGTGGTGTAAATCTGACAAAATGGGGATGCAATCCAGCCTGAACGCCAACAGGCATTATTGTATACCAAACTAACCACAAGATGTAGGTAGAGTTCATGCTGGTGAGATTTAAAGGCAAGATTTGCATCATGAAGTGATGTGAGATGCCGTGTGTAGGAGGGAATCGAATATATAACATTTCTTTAACTCTGTAACGACGTCAGTCCCATCAGTAACTTGGAAGCTCAAGATTTTCCACTCCACTCTGCTCAGTGTCTCAGCGCCTATCTGGGGCATCAGAGTGTGGTGTGACCGGGGTCACCCTTGTCTGAGTCTGACCTAGAGGCTCTGAGCACTGATAGTGCTGCTTGATCAAGAGCACAGTGGATTTAGTCAGGGTGATCATTGGAAAGCTAGGCTGGGTTTAAGAGTGTAGTCTAAGATAAGGATAGGTAGACGGGTCAGGACAGGAACTGGGGTCAGCGGTTAACTCAGCAGAGGTCTGTGATCTGTCACTGTCGGAGCCACAGCAGCAGCTTCGGAGGGTCTCTCTCTGCCACTGTTTCTGTTGGCAAGCCCCTTCCTGTACACTCTGGTTGTTCCGCCATCCTCGGCGCCCCTTCACTTGCAGGAGCCTCTGGCAGGGAGACTTTTCCTGGATTGACTGGGTAGTTTTGAGTATGAACTTTATGCTTCTGATAACTTCTTGAAGGATCCTGTGATGATAAAGATTAGGACTAACAAACTGAGCACCTGTAATCCCAGTACTTGGGAGGCTGAGACAGGAGGATTACAGGTGTTTGAGGCCAGCCTCAGCAACCTTATGAGACCCTCTTTCAAAAAAAAAAAAAAAAATTAAAATGGTTGGGGATGTAGCTCAGAGATAGAATGTCTCTGAGCTTAATCCCTACTACACCCCCTCAAAAAAAAAAAAAAAAAAAAAGATTAGGACTTACAACTGTAATTCAAGTAGAGATAGATGTTGACTACATTTATTAAACTTATTCCTTGTATGATTAGAGTGATCATTTGAGTCAGTTGGTTTGTAGTTCCTCCCCCTGGTTCATTTTCTACCCATGAAGGTTTATTCATGTTTTATGATTACTGTATAATTTAGAAGACTACTTACTAGCCTCTGGGTCTTTCCGTTAATAAATCAAGTCTGGTCTCATCTGGACACAAATCCATTAGGGAAGGCTTGGAAACCTTCCCGACAGCTGTTTTGAAGGTTGCTATTTATTTTGGTCAGCAGGTCTGTGTGGCTCCCACTGTGTACACATTTGGAAGGGTCTTCCTTCAGCTCATGTGCGTTCTTAGGTCTGCACAGATGAAATAGGGGTTTCTATACAAAGGGAATAGAGTTAGACATTTTCTTTTCTTAACCCTATGATTAAAATTTCTATGGCTTAATTTGTTCTCATTACCAATAACTTAAATATTTCTTTATCTTTATTTTTATTTTTATTTTTATTTTTTTTGCAGTACTGGGGATTGAACTCAGGGGCATTGTACCTCCGAGCTATACCCCCAGCCCTATTTTTTATTCTTTATTTTGAAACCGAGTCTCACTAATTTGCGGAGTGCCTCACTAGGTAGCTGAGGCTGGCTGCGAACCCGGATCCTCTGGTCTCAGCCTCCCTAATGCTGGGATTACAAGCGTGCGCCACCACGCCCAGCTTATCTTGATTTTTATACAGTTATTATGATTTGTCTAATGATTCTGGAAGTATGGAAAAATAGTAAGAGGGAAACCAGTTATCCCCATTTTGGAAAACCAAAGTGCACCCTGGTTTTGTTGATCAATTTGATGGTGTGTGTTTGAGGATCATTTGTTGCCAGTGAGGCTAAGATCTTGTTGTGGTCAGCTTTTAAGTCACTGCGACCAAGACATCTGACATTCACAACTCAGAGGAAGGAAAGTTTGTTTGGGCTTACAGTTTCAGAAGGTCAGTCCATAGGCAGAAACCACAGTGGCGAGGCATGGAGGAGGGAGGCTACTCTCACATGATGGTGGCTGGAAGAAGAGAGAGAGAGGGAGAGGGAGAGGGAGAGGGGGAGGGGGAGGGAGAGGGAGAGGGAGAGGGAGAGACGGAGGGAGGGAGGGAGAGAGAGAGAAATAAATAAATGGGGGGGAGAAGGAGAAGAAGAGGAGGAAGAGGAGGAGGAAGAAGAAGAGGAAAAAAAGGGAAGAAGGGGAAGAAGGAGGCAGAGGAGGAGGAGGAGGAAGAGGCCAGGGACATGTATAGTTCCATGGCTATGGCCCCAGGACCCACTGCCTCCAGCAATGCCCCACTCCTGCACCTTCCTGTGCTGGGAATGATACTTTCAACACATGAGCTTTTGAGAGGACCTTCTAAATTCAAACTACCAGATCTGTTCCTTGGAACCATGGCTCCTAAATTTAATGTAAAGCACTGTATGGTCCAGATAGTTTGGTCATCAAACTTCTAGCCCACACCAAAACCCCCCAAAATGAAAGGAAAACTCCAAATTCCCAAACCTCCAATGAGAGCTATTTCTATTCATAGAAAGAAATACTACAGTGATCATCAGCCTTTCAACAACATGGGCTTAATTATCCCAGCAAAAATAACAATACCCCCAATCTATTTTCATGGTTCAGTGTCTCTGATGGAACCAATTTACAAATGAAGCCTGATATTTTGCTTTGCAGTTCTCAGCTCCACCAACCTCCCACAGAGATTGAGCTGGGGTACCAGTTTGGGAAAATACACCAAAAATCTTTGGAGTTAGAATTCTCACACTAGTGGCTAAAATTCATGTTTTTTTGATCCAAAGGTAATCCTCTTTGGACTTTAGAGAATGTCATGTGAAATAAACCAGGAGGAAATCATTGCCCTCTTGTGGGATTGTGTCATAATTGATGTCACCCACTTGCCTACCCAGAGTGCATGTCAGGACCTCAGGGTGAGGACAGAAGCTGGAGTTCAGGGCTTGCTTGATTCATATGCTGGCAAGGCAGGGCCTGCACTACCTGAAGCTATTGTGCAGTTATTATTCTTCTACTCATTTACCTAGTGCAAACAGTCTCTTTTATCTATTTCTGTGGCAACAAGCAGTAAAGGTCTGAGATTTCTGAGTAGATTTTACTTTTGGTGGCAGTTGTTGGAAGCTTGTCTCATTCCACGGTTTTGCTTTTGTAGAATGGTGATTAAAATGATCTCACTGAAGACTGGTGTAGGGGAGGAGGGTGATCAGGGTATCTTGGGCCAGAGTGTGTGTGGCCCAGAATGCCAGAAGGTAGTCACTTAGAACTACTTTAGCAGACAGTGGTGAGCTAGGTAAGGGTTTTAAGCAAGGAAATTATATAACAGCTTGATTTAGGAGGAGTGGTTTGCTAGAAAAGTGGAGGCTTTTAGCAAGAAAATATAGAATAGCTCTGCTGGACACAGTTGAGAAGGGAGAGAGATGAACCCATTAAGCCCAACGAATGTGGGAAAGACGAACACAGTGGGAGGTAGAACGATGCCTAGGCCCCTCCCAGCCACCGTAATTAGAATCTTACAATGGGGGGGGGGTAATAGGTTTTTAAATTCTATAAAAATTTTAATAGATATAAATAATTGTCTTTATATGTGGGATACAGTGTGGTATTTTGATACACACATGCTATGCATGATGGCTAGATCAAGGAAATTGGCACACCCATCACCTCAAACATATATTTTTTGTTGTGGTGAGAATATTCAAAATAATCTCTTCTAGCTATTTTGAAATATGCAATAAATTATTGTTAACTATAGACCCTATTGTACCATAGAATACCAGAACGTATTCCTTCTGTCTAACTATACATTTGTACCCATTGACAAGCCTCTCTCTACCTTTCCTCCCTTCTCAGCTTCTGGAAATCACTCTTCCAGCCTCCATTTCTATGAGGTTGGCTTTTCTACCTTCTACATATGAATGAGAAGAGTCCGTGTTTTTAAGAGCTCCCCAGGTGATGCTGATTTGTAGGCAGGATTGAGAAACATGGGGAGATGAGTAACAGGCCATTCATCTGATTCATAGACATGCCAGTCAAGGACTGAGGTAAATAATGTTTTCCACTGCACCCCTAAAAAGTTGATCCTGTGGTTTACGTTGTATGACTGCTTCTTTGAAAAATTACATCTGAGAAGACAAAGAGGAAAATAGAATGAGATGAGAGTTGAAATATTTTTATGAAGTAGCTTAAAAGCCACCACTAGAGAGACATTCAAATGACCAGATATGGAGGAGAGTGATACCAAGCAAAGGCAGACACACTTCCTTTTGCAGTTGAACGTGCTGAGACATTTTTTTTTTTTTTGCTTCTCTCCTTCCGTGGTTTACTCTTAACTTTCCAGATACAGAAATATTTGAAAAGAGGAATGCCCTTTTCCTTCTTCTGTTTTTAAATTCCTGTGCAGTGAGAGAGGTAGAGTGGCTACTTTGTGCCATGAAATCTGACTTCTGGTTCTTCCTCGACTTACTAGGAAAAGGGAGAAAGTAACTGGTATGTAATTCCCATATGATAGGAATTTATGAGCATTACCTGCTACCAGTCCTGTGATACGGGGACTAACCTCCCAGCTCTCCAGAAAATCAAGAAGGTCCTCTGATTTGAGAGAGAACACAAGTTCTTGTTCTGAAGTCTGTCTCAGCATAGTAGAGAGTAGACATAAACTTGGAGCACTTTGTCATAAAAGGGAGTGCAGAGAATATTACTGTCATATTACTCAGGTGGACAGTACCTTCAGGTACCATGAAGTGACAAAGGAGGTGTGCACAAGAATGGAGAGCATCTTTACCTACCCCAAGAAGAGAGAGACTAGTTAGGCTGGAGCCCCATAAATTCACATTACTATCTTGACATTCTCCTGTGAATTCAGCCCTACTGGCTTTCATTCTGTCACTCCTCCAAAACTGCCTTTGTCAAAGCCACCAGGGGTTTTTATATCACTAAATGCAGTGGTCGGTTCCTTAGTCCTCCTTTTCTTGATCTAACAGAGTATTCAACTCCCACCTCCTTGGGGCACTTCCAGCCAGGACGCTGAGCTCTGGTAATCCTCCCGTCTATGTGTCACCCTCTCCGTTTCCCTTGCTGGTTGCTCTTCCTCTCCATGAGCTGTTGGGGTGCCCTAGGATTTGCTCCTTGGACCCTTTTCTCTTCTCTGCATTTGTGATCTTTGGTGGTCACCCTGGGATTCTTTCTTGTCTCTCTGCCTCTCCCTCGGGAAGTCTGCTAGGCAGCTCCAACCTACATGGCGAACCCCAGGCCCCCGATCACCTCCCTTCCCCCACCTGCTCTCTCCCTGCCAAACCTCCTCTTCCTGAGATCTTACCCAGGCAAGTAAACAACTTAATCTTTTTCTTACATCCTGTGTCTAATACTAGCAAATCCCTCTAGCTCTATCTTTAAGAAATATCCAGACTTTAACCGCTTTCACTCTCTTTGTCCACTGTGCTCACTACGACTTAGTAGCTTCGTGCCTGGTGTCTGTCTCCTTTCTTGCATCCCTGTAGCCACTGATTTACTCAGTAGCGTGACCGATTCTTTAAGGACATGTCAGGCCATTTCACTTTGCTCTAAACTCTAAATACAATTGTCCCCTGGTGTCCACAATGGATTGGTCCCAGAAATTCCTGCAGGAATTTTGGTATCAAAATCCACAGATGCTCAGATCTCATATAAAATGACACCGTGTTTGGATATAGCATTATGCATATCTCTCCCAAATAGTTCACCATTTCTAGATTACTTTAATACCTAATGCAATGAAATGCTATGTAAGTAGTCACTATACTATATTGTTTAGGAGACAAGGACAAGAAAGTCTGTGTAAGTTTAGTACATACTACAAACTTTTTTTTCTTTGGGTACGGGAGATTGAGCCTAGGGGTGTTCTACCTCTTAGCTATTTCCCCAGCCCTATTTCATTTTTATTTTGAAATAGGTTCTCACTAAGTTGCTGAGGCTGGCCTCAAATCTGCAATTCTCCTGTCTCAGTCTCCTAAATACTGAGATTACAGATATGCACCACTATGCCCAGCTCATCCAGCAGCCTTTAAAAAAATATTTTAAATCTCTGGCTAGTTGAATCTGCAGATGCAGAGCCCTCAGATATGGAGGGCTTGACTGTACCTCTTGTTTTCATTAGAGCAAAAGCCAAAGTCCTTCTGGTGGCCAGTGAGACTATATGTTCTGCACCTTTGCTCCTTACCTTTCTGGTCTCATTCTCGCTCTTTTTCCTCTCACCATCTTCTAAGCACCGTCTCTCCTTTGCTGATAGCTGGCATGCTGGGGATGCGCTTACCCCAGGGCCTTTGCTTAGACTCCTCTTCTAGATATCTTTATGGGTGGCTCCTCTGCTTCCTTTAGGTCCTTGATACAGCTATTTACTCTCAGTGAGGCCTTCCCTGACTACCATATTCCAGGCTGCAACCCTTCCATCTTCAGCCCAACACTGCCAGCCACCTTTTCTACTTTAATTTCTCTGCAGCCCTTGCTGACATACTAATTATCTTAATCATTATATTTGTATCTGTTTCTCCCACTAGAAAATGAGCTCCTTAAGAATGTGAAGGGATACATGTTTGATTGTTCTTTTCTCAAGCACTAGAACACAGCACCTAGTAGGTGTTCAATAAATGTTTTTTGAATGAATTAGGGAGTGATGCTTACCATCATATTAAAGTAAAGAAATATTTTTTAAAAAACCCACTGTTGAGCAGGGTGTGGTAGTGCACGCCTGTTATCCCAGTACTTGGAGGCTGAGACAGGAGGATCACAGGTTCAAAGCTAGCATTAGCAACTTAGTGAGGCCCTCAGCAACTTAGTGTGAGACCCTGTTTCAAAATAAAAAATAAAATAGGCTGTGTTAGAACACTTCTAGATTTAGTCCCCAGTCCCAAAGCAAAACAAAACAAAACAATACAGCACAACACAACAATAAC
Source organism: Graphiurus murinus (assembly GCA_004027655.1). Taxonomy (NCBI): domain Eukaryota; kingdom Metazoa; phylum Chordata; class Mammalia; order Rodentia; family Gliridae; genus Graphiurus; species Graphiurus murinus. The sequence continues at coordinate 80,256 of PVLC010001956.1, forward strand.
AAAACTCACAAAAAAACAAGCAAAAAAAAAACTCTCTTTGTTGAGAAAATTCTAGGAATATTCATCCTATATTGGAAGGAAATTGGCAATCTAGAAAAGGATTATATATGTGGGTCAGATTCATAAGTGTTAAGTGCTTAACAAAGTAGATAATATCAACAGAACAAAATATAAGAGATGGAATGACACAAGTAACTTATAAAACTAAGAAGTGACTCAAGATTGAAAAGGAAGATAAGAAAGCAAACTAGGAGACTGCATTTATAAAGAGACATTAAATCCAGTGGTTACTCAATAATACGTTGCAATAATAATGAGAAATTCTGGTAGTGGAAAAGTTAGCATTAAAGTTTTGATATAACTTGGGTAGGAAGAAGTCAACAAATTATTTTCCATGCGTCTGAGCACAGCAATAAGACAATAGTGATTAGTGGGAAGTACTCTTGATGTGGGAAAGGAAGTAAGCTACTTTGGGAAATAAGGATGTTGTAGAAATTAATATTTTAAAGGCTTTTGAGGATTCCCACAGGACACTGATGTATTTTCCAAAGTTCTTTGTTGTGATGAGATACAGACGGTTATTTTCTAAGTGCCAGTTTGTGAGCGTGAACATGTACGTACCAAGGGAGATTTGAAATGCAGGAAACTGATTTGTGTGAAGCCGCTTGTTTGACTCAATGTCCTTAACAGTTTTGTTTGATTTGCCTCTCATCCCTTATATCTAAAGGTATAATTAAAGTTCGCTGTCTTTGTTTTTGGCTGTAAGAGTAATAGACCTCCATTTCCAGTTGCAGTAATTACTGTAATAAAGGAATTAATTCCATTGTTGAGCTTCACAAAACTCATTACCCTTCTGTAATAATAAGGAACAAAAGAGTATCTTTAATTTCTTTCTGGCTATCCCACCAGATATAGTTAGGGTTTGTGTTGAGAAGTATGAGTAAAACAATTTCTGAACCTCCTTGTCTCTTGTAGCTGCTGTATAAATTCTCAAAGCTTTCCCACTCCTGACCACACTGCTTTAAAAAAAAAAAAATGTTGCTTCCTCACCCCTTGCAGCCATTTCTCAGTCTGGTTTCTTGACCTTCTCTTTGGAAGAAGACTCCTGAAGTTTTCCTAGGACCATCTTTTCACCATATTTCTCCACTGTTGCTGGTTTGGATCTCCTTTTGCTTCCCTGGCATTCGGCTTGTTCATCAATGTTACGGTTCTAAAATTCTCTCCTGATGGAATGTTCTTTGGACTCATGGATGAAACACTGTGGTTACCCCCTTTTCTTCCAGCTCTCCCTACTTAGCTTTCTTTTCTTACACAACTTTCTTCTCAGTGAGCTTATCAAATCATCATGACCTTTACAACTGTGTTTACATAAGTGAAGTTTACTCATACTGCCCCAGCTAAGATCTTGAGTCCCAAGGTCTCTGTGTACTGGACCTTCTTCTGTCTGTCTCACGTTTGCTCTGACTCAGCGTGTGGAAAACTGAGTTCATTATTTTCCCTAAGAAGACATTCAGTCTCTTTTACTCCCCACCCTTTTTCTATAATTTACATTTTCAGGTCTCCCTGGATTGGAAGGCTGCTGTCCTCTTTGTCTCCTATCTTTCGTCCCCTACCCAACCAGTCCCAGTGCCCTGTTGATTTCCCTTTCCACATGTCTCTAGATTTAGTCCTGTTTCCTAGGCCTCCAGTGCATATTAGAATGAATAAACTTTGCTTTCTTCAGAGGAGATATGACAATGAAAGCGTGAATGGAGTTATATCCACCCCACAAACATGCCCGGATTAACCTTCTAGTAGCTTCCCTTCACTCATGGCTTCGTTATCTATGGTTTTAGTTATCTGTCATCAATTGTGGTCTGAAAATGTTAACTGGAAAATTCTAGAGTTTAATAATTCCCTCCTCTCTCATTCCATCCTGTCCAGGATGTAAGTCATCCCTTTGTCCAGTGTATCCACACTGTATATGCTACCTACCCATTAGTTGCTTAGTAGTGGTCTCAGATATCGGATGGAATGGTTCCAGTGGCCTCCACTTAACTTAATAATGGCCCTAAAGCATAAGAATAATGGTGCAGTCGAGGCACCAGGGCACATGCCATGGATGGACAGATGAACTCTGGGCCTGTGAGGGAAGCAACGACAACATAAAAACAAACAAAATACCATAGCATGGAGGAGTCCCTCATCTGGAGGGGTCCCTTGGTATCTGCCAGGTGTTGGTTCCAGACCCCCTGTGGATATCAGAATCCACAGATGCTCAAGTCTTTTATATAAAATGGCATAGTTCATATAACCTATGCTATTGTACTGTATTCTTTAAATTACTTCTAATACCTAATATAATGTAAATGCTATGTAAATAGTTGTTCTACTGTATTGCTTAGGGAATAAGAATAGAAAAAATGTCTATACATGTTCAATACAGATATTTTCTTTTTTGAGAGTATTTTCAATTTGTTTTTGGTTGAACCCATTGATGTAGAACCTGTTGATACAGAGGGCCTACCGTATATAGGATTTGGTATTAGCTGTGATTTTTAGGCATCCACTGGGGTTTTGGAATATATCCTCCATGAAGAAGGGGGGAATATTACAGTGTCATCATGTTTTTATTTTATTTAGTCATGGGCTTTGCCTTTTTTTTCCCCCCCAGTTTGGCATTCTAAAGCCTTTATAACAAAAGCCCTTATTTTATCTGTCCAAATTTTCTTGCTATACTTACCCCTGAAGTATCTCTTCTGTAACGTTAGTTTGGTTCTCAAGTAATCCAGTGAAACATCTAGCATTACCTCTTTGTCTCTGGCTATGCTCTTCTTCCTGCTGGGGTAACCTTTCCCGCCTTTATGCTTTTCATGGTCTGATTGAAATATCATCTTTCCATAATGACACCCCTTACTAAATTTATACCATTCTGCTTCTTATGTCAGTTCATGTAGTTTTTTATTGTTGATAATGCATAGCTTAGACTTAAGTATTATTGGTCTTTTATTATTACTTATATAGTTTTGTAATCATTATTTCTATGGCGCATCATAGTTTATAAAGCTTTATATTTATACCTGATAAATAAAGCAAGCCATACCTTCTACATTTGGGAACAGTAATATCAGTAAGAGCCTCAGAACACATTGATTCTAAGAATTACATGTAAAATGTGAAAGTATAATTTAAGAATTAATGTCAATTAATTCCAATTATTCCAACTTTCAATGTGCATTCCATTTATTGTAAACTTTGGTTTTCTTGATATTTTCCATAGAACCTAGCATGTCTTTTATAAGGTAATATGAAGTATCTTGTTGGCTTGTATTTAGAATAATATATGCTATAAGTAATCATACAAATATCTTCTCAATTATGAAAATATTTACCTTTATGTACTTAAAAATTAGAGCAAAAATGAATTATCAAAATTGCTTTGGTGTGCTATGTAAAACCATTTTCTTAAGATAATGCATGTATTATTTATATTTATTTATTTATTTATTTATTTATTTATTTATTTATTTATTTATTTATTGTGGTAGTAGAGATTGAACCCAGGGGCATTCTACCTCTGAGCTACATCCCTGCCCCTACCCCTTTTTATTTTTTATTTTGAAACAGAGTCTTGCTAAGTTGCTGAGGGCCTTGCTAAGTTTCTGAGACTAGCCTCGAACCTGCAATCCTCCTGATTGAGCCTCCCAAGTGTGCCACTACACGTGGGCTATCTGAAAATAGTTTAAATGACAGGCACTTTATATTTGACAGCTCTCCTCTCCCCTCTCCACTCAGCTTTGGTGATACTACTCCAGACTTAATAGATAAAATTTAGCTGCTGGTATCTTGATTAAGAAGGAACAGCATGATGACTCGGTTGAAAAAGAAGAAAACAAAAATGAAAGGAAGGAAGGAAAATCTGTAGATTTGTTTTTTCTGTTTTTCCTGTGCTGGGCAGAGAACTGAAGGCCTGGAGCAAGCTAGGCAAGTGTACTACCACTGAGCTATACCTTCAGCCTTCTGCAGAGTTTTTAAAAGCATTCTCCTAAAGTTGATTTTAAAAGTGAAAAATTATGAATGTTTTTCATGTTCTGGATATATTTTAATAGGTATTATACTTTATAAGATGGCCTGAGTTTGCTAAAATCCTACCTAAGAATACCCTCGTTTATTAGGTTTTGGACTTAATTTTCCCACATATGGGATAACAAAAGGATGAATGAAAGGGAGTTGACATTTTTATTGTTTTTGGAAGATTAAAATAGTGTGGTTTGGCCAAGTATGAGTGTGAGAAAAATTCCCTACTATTTACCATGCAAATTCTGAGAATTTGTTTCGAACTGATTGTGCAAAACGAATACCAAGAAGTTGTTACTTAAGCTGGGTGCAGAGGCACAGCCTGTAGTCCTAGCTTCTGAAGAGGCTGGATTGGGAGGATTGCCTGCGCCTGCTGGTTCAAGACCAGCCTGGAGAACATGGTGAGACTCCCATCTTAAAAACCTGTTTATTTCTCCCTTTCTCCAAACTGTACACGGCCCACCATGAGCTACTAAAAACCAGTGCACCTTCCCTCAGCCAGAACTCCCAATCTTCTGAGATATTCTGAACAAAGGAACCAGTAGGTCTGGTTCACTTACCACCACATGGTCTTTATATTTGCGTTTTTATACAAGGACTTGTAGGCAAGAACTGCTTTTCACATTTTTATTCTCTGTAATTAATTTCTAGTGCAGCAGCAGCTCCCATAGGAAATTGAAGAATGAGTGACTGCTGCATGTTTTTAAAATGAAAAAAGTTAGTGTTACATTTCCAAGTGCGTAGTAATTCCTTTATAAATTGAATATAAGAGAATATGAGAATAACAGAATTGAGCAATTAGATGGTATTACCATGGTTAACGTATCTTATTTAATATAGTGTGTGTGTGTGTGTGTGTGTGTGTGTGTGTTTTGCTGGCTTTGTGCATGCTAGGCAAGCATTCTACCACTGAGCTATATCCTCATTCCTACTATACTTAGCTTGTTTATCAGGAACTCAGTAACTGTGGGTTTCTTTTCCTTTTTCCTTTTTTTTTTTTTGTGGTACTGGGGTTTGAACCCAGGGCTGTTCTACTTCTGAGCTACATTCCAGCTCTGTTTTATTTTTCATTTTGAAGCAGGGTCTTACCAAGTTGCTAAAGCTGGCCTCGAACCTGAACCTGAAATCCTCCTGTCTCAGCCTCCTAAATACTGGGATTACAGTCATGCACCACCAAGCCCAGTAACTGGTTAGTAACTGGTTTTTGATTAAGCAAATGGGTGAATTCTTTCTTATATATTTGTAAACTTTTGATTAAATTATACTACACTGTCAAAACTGGTCTCTAATGTTGTCTTCTACTGAAGTAAACCTCCCATGGGCTCCTGTGTGTAAGCACTCTTTCTTTGATTCTGGGGTGGCCCCGTAACTTGCAGTTGGCCAGTGACTCCCAAGGCGGATGAGAAGAGTCCTTGCAGTTCCTGCCTGGGTTTTGTGAAAGATTTGCTTCTGAAATACTTTCTTCTGCATTCAGCTGCCATTAGGCAGTGTGATCACCCTGAGAGCACCATGCCGTGAGAAGCCAGAGCCACATGGGTGGCCCATGTGAAGTATGCGACACCGTGGGGTGGTGGGGAAAGGCCCAGGCACACCGAGGGTGCCCGACATGGAAGGATGACAAGTAAGGCCATCTTAGAAGTGAATCCTTCAGCCACCCTGACTGATGTCATGTGAAAAAGAGATGACACATCTAGCAGAACCCTTCCCAAATTCCTAGTCCACAAAATTGTGAACAGAATAAATGGTGTTTTAAGCCCCTAAAGTTTGGCATAGTTTGTCAGGCATCCAAGTGTAATGGCTTCCAAAAGTTTATGCATTGAAAGCTTGTTTCCTCATGCAGCCTGCTCAGGAGGAGGGCTTTAGGAAATGATTGGGTCCCGAGGGCTCTGATGTCATCAGTGGACCAACCCATTGGTGGAGTCACACTTGGATGGCATGATTGGAAGGGGATAAAAACTGTAGGTGATGGGGCCTAGTTGAAGGGAGTGGGTCCTTGTGGGAGTGCCCTTAGGAACTATATCTTGTCCTTGCCCCTTCCTCTCTCTCTCTGCTCCTCAGCTGCCATGAGGTGAGGAGCTTTGCTTCACCACATCCTCCCCACCATGATGCTCTGCCTCACCAAAGGCCCACAGTGACTGGGCCGGGTGACCATGGACTGAAACCTCTGAAACTGTGAGCCAAAATACATTTTTCCTCCTTTAAGTTGTTTATCTCGGGTGTTTTGTCATATCAACAACAAGCTGACCTCACAGCAATAGATTAAATGTTTGTGGTCCTCCCTGCCAAAACTTGTATGTTGAAGTTTTAGTGTATAATGATGGTGTTAGGAGATGGACCTTGGGAGGAATTAGGTCCTGAGTGAGGTGGTCTCCTTATGAAAGGGACCCCAGAAAATTCCTCACCCTGAACATATGAGCAGAAATCACAGTCTGCGACCTGGAAGAAGACCCTCATCAGAGCCAGACCATGCTGGCATCTCCATCTTGGACTTGTAGCTTCAAGAACTGGGAAAAGAAAAAAAAAAAATTACTGTTTATAAGCCACTCCATTTGTGACAATTTGTTATATGTGGCAATAGTATAACAAATAGCATAGTATATAGAAATGTGTGAATCATCAATACATTTTACAAATGCAACATGCCTATGTAACTAGTATCTAGCTTCAGGATCAGAATAGCACCAGCACTTTGGAAAGTGCTAGCAACTTTCTTCAAGGGTAGCAGCCATTCTGATATTTCAGCACCACAGATAAATTGTGTCTGGTTTTGAATTTTATATAAATAGACTTATCCATTATATACTTAAATTTTGTTTGCAGGGAATTGAATCCAGGGCCTCACCATCCTAGGAAAGTGCTTTACCACCGAGCTACGACCCTAGCCTTTTATATACTTTTCCATTTATCATGTTTGTGAGATTTATCCCTATTATTGGATATAGCTATAGTTAAATGTTCTAATAACTACATAGCATCAACACTATATAAATGTGATATAGTTTATCCACTTTACCATTGATGGATATTTGAGTATTTCCAATTGCTGACTATTTTGAATAACCTGCTATTAACATTCTTATAAATGTATTTTGGTAAACTTATACACACTTTCCTGTTGGGTAGTTTTTGAATTGCGTTTTAAGACTGTTTTGTATTTATAAAGTCTATTTCTATAAATTGTCTATAAGCCAGTTCTAGAGTGTAAGAGCAAGGTTACACACACACACACACACACACACACACACACACACACACACACACACACACACATATATTTCTCATCAATATGCCCAGCTAGCAGATTTCATAGATTTGTTGGGGGAGTGGGGTAGGATGCAGAGGGAAATACTCCAAGTGATTGTGCATGTATAGAGGTATCACTTTGAATCTTACTACATGTATAAGTACAATGTATCAATAAAAGTATAAAAATATATGTATTGAGCTGGGGGTGTAGCTCAGCAGTAGAGCATCTACCTAGCATGCTTGAAGTCCTGGGTTCAATCACCAGCACTGCTCCCGCCCCAATATGGGGGTTGATGCTTAAGAAGTTTTAAAGCACTTATGCCTGATCCCCTACAAAAAGCTCTGATTTAATCATGGAGTTCACACTAAATAGGAAATGGTCTTTCAATTAAACATTCTTTTTAAATTAATAACAGCTTATTTGAAAGTATTTCATCTCCTCAGAGCTATTGTTAGTTTTTGTTTTGCAAATAGTGTGAGAAAGAACATCACTTTATTTCTTATAATGATAAAAGAAAGGAAACTAGTAAACCACTGACATTTCTGTGTACCATTCCCATACTTAAGTATTTTGAGCTTCAGCGAGTCATTCGGATAGAACTCATAAATTATATTGGTGTGTGTAACTGAAAAGACTTAGTGAATATATTCCTTATTTTGAAAAGTTACCTTGATAGTTGCATCATATCATTTCTTGCAAAGAAAATAATGGGTACTAACATTATAATTTTTTTTCTCACACCTAATCAACTTGAGGAATTTTTTTGTTCTTTGCTTCTTCAGTGTAACATTTGGACTGCTTACTTTAAAAATTGCAATGATAAAATGGTTCCAAATAAACCAGGTCTGATTATTTCCAATCCTAGTACACTTACTTACATGCCAATACCATATGGAAAAGTTTGACTCCAAAATGCCAGACTCTTTTTTTTTTTTTTTTTTTTTTGAGGTGGGGAGGGCTTAATGTGTAGCTCTGGGACAAAAATGTGAGTGACATGGAGATTGAAATTAATGGCATATGGTTTTATAGTTTGTGGTTTGTGTTTGTGGCTGTTAACTCTGAAGAATCAGGATATATAAAAAGATTAAAGAGTCTTTTCAACTCCAAGCTTTATATATATATATATATATATATATATACACACACACACACACACACACACACACACACAAATGCCATGTACTTTTTATGTTGGTTTACCCTTGCTTTAAAAAATTATCATGACATCTCTTGCATCTACCCATTAATTTATTTATTCAGTAAGAATGCATTGAGTGTTGTTGGGGTGAATTCCATTCTGGGTTGCTGTTTATTTATTCAGTAAGAATGCATTGAGTGTTGTTGGGGTGAATTCCATTCTGGGTTGCTGTGGTTGGCTCCTACCTGGAGTAGAGGAGCCCCTACGCTACAGGGAATATCAGCTATATAGACAGCATGGCATCTCCCAGGTAGATGAGCAAAGTGGGGTCAGAGCAACTCATTTTGATTAGGGGAGTCCAGGAAATTTTACAAAGCAGATAACATTTGAATTGAGATTTGCAGGAAGTATAGGAATTTAGGCATAGAAGTGAAAAGGAAGGTTTTCTGTGCAAAGGCGGTATCCGGACACAAAGGCACATTGCTTCATATACTCAGGGAACAGAGACGAGTTCTATCTGCTCTGAGCTTAGGGAGCATTGGGGTAAAGAGGAGAGGAGGAAAGTGGAGATGAGGTAGGTTACTGAAGTTCTCACTGCCAGAAACTAAGAACCCAGCTATCTCCCAGCTTCTCTCCTCATCTTTCTAACTTGGAATATTGTACTAATCTGGGAACTGATAACCTTTGTGGAATTGGTGAGATGGAGGAATGGCAGACTTTTGATTAGAAAAGAGAATAGATCTGGGTATTCCAAGAAAGAAAAAAAAAGTAAGGATATGAAGATAGGAGAAAACCCCAGCATGGGCGTGGAGCATTAAGCACATCACTTGGCCATTCCCGAAGAGAGGTGCTGCAGATTGGCTAGGAGCAGGATCTGGAGGGAGGCTTCCGTGGGAGTTTTGCAGAGCACCACACCTGGCTGTTTTCATCCCTTGTCTTACTATTCAGTGACTTGGGAGAAACTATAGAGGGTAGCTGGATGCTGTTAACCTGACTGAACAACAGGATTAATTTTTATGGGAAGATATGATGGCTTGAAAATGAGAAAGCAAAATTTAAAGATATAAATTCAAATTTCTACTGTTCACAGTTACTGGGGAACAGATGTTGGGCGTTTTACACAAATACTTAATGTACAGGAACACTATTACCAGTCTGTCAAAAAAAGCCAATGTTATCTTACCAGGGCCACCTGGATGAAGGAAGGTGATAGGTCCTCTTTACCTTCCATCAAGGCTCCATTTAGTTCTGGATGCCATCTTTCAAAAGCAACAATTACAGAAAAGGGAGTGAGCTGCAGAAAAGTAAGTAGGGACATGTAAAGTCTGGGAATAATATGGCAGGCAAAACAGTAATGAAACCAAGGCTTTTTACCCTCTAATTGAGTTAAAAGAACGAGACAGTTGCTGAGAGCAAGAATTGTCTAGGGGGAATGCAACAACCACGAAAAACAAGTCCAGGGAGGGTAGTTTAATTCTGTGATGAGATGATTTTTCTAATGCTTTTCATTGTGAACAGGAAACAAAACAATACTGGAATAAATACCCCAAAGACTGTGAGCTCCCTCTGACGGGAGAGTTCCAGCTGAGGGTGGATGGCAGCCTGTCAGAATGCTGTAAGTGGTGACAGCTTCACCTAGATGACTGTCAGTGTCTCTAGAAGATGCCTGAGAGTGTAAAATGGACTCTTGATTTCCTTAAGGTGCGCATGAAACAGATGGCCTCAGCTGGATGCACTTAGGACTGGAGGCCAGAGAGCCTGGCCATGAGGCAGGGCTGTGTGATGAGAGTTTTTATGGGAAGTTTTATGGGTAAGAAGTGACTTGATTGCTAAACTCTGATGCTTCTAGAATAATCGCAGCTACTAGGGGTTGTCAGTGTCTGATGCTCAACTGGGCACCCTATACGTGTCATCTGCTTTAATCCTCAAAACAAACTTAGATGGTGGGGATTTTTAAGACGTCACTTTTTTTTTTTTTTTTTTTTTTAACAGTGAACAAATAGAGGTTAAATAACTTACATCCAGCTGTGATATTTACTACCTTTGGGGACATCACATAATGTTTTTATGCCTCTGTTTTCCCATTTAGAAATGTGAATAATTATAATGTTTGTCACGTAGGTATGTTGTGAGATTTAAATGTGTTTGCTACCTACTAGATTCTTAATAAAAATGTGCTATCATATTTTAATTTTTATTACAGCTTCAAAACCCATGCTGTTTTTACTATTACATCCTGGTTATCCCTCAGGTAGCAATGGATGGGAAGGGAATGTAACCATTAGCAAAATAAATACTGACAAATATTAGAATCTTCATTCCTTACAGGGAAAATATTTAAAATATATGCATTATATTTGAAAATATATTAGAGTGACCTAGGCATTGATGAACACATGGCTAGACTTCCATTTATTTATTTATTTATTTATTTATTTATTTATTTATTTATTTGACATTGGGTAGGTATTGAACCCAGGGGCATCATGCCTCTGAGCTACATCCCCAGCCCTATTTTATTTTTTTATTTTGAAACAGGATCTCACTAAGTTGCTGAGGGCCTCACTAAGATGCTGAGGTTGGCCACGAACCTGTGATCCTCCTGTCTCAGCCTCCCAAGTACGGAGATTACAGGTGTGTGCCATCATGCTACATGCCCAGCCCTCTGGATTCATTCTTGACTTGGATAAGCACACCATTCTTCTCTGATAGTGAACCTGCCATTTAGATGACCATGTTCTCTCACCTCTGACAGTTGTAAGATAAGTTCCAGATAAGTTCCCTTGCCATCACACCTGTAATACCTGGCCCATTTTTGTATGTAAGAACAGCTTACAGTATGTTGCCTTTGTATTTCCTTCCTCCATGCCCCAAACCTCTCAAAGCCAATCTAAAATGCTATCTACTTTGTATGACCCTCAAAGTGGAATGAGATTATATTTTCCTTTAAGTCTTCCTAGAATTTTCTTATTTGCCTATGGTATTCCTTCCTGTATTACATAATATTTACTTGGATAATTATCTTATAGTCTCCAATAGACCTAAAGCATGACATAATTCTGTCATGGCCTTTACCGTTCTCTTTGTGGTATTTCTTGGAATACTTCAGTTTTGGTATGTAGGGACTTGAATCTTTGAATGAATTGAGCCACATTATTAAACTTTAATTTTTATCTCTTTTCCCGATCCTTTTAGACAAATAGTGAAGGACATTTGCAGAGCATTTACTATATACAGGACACGGTGACTTTTCTTTTAAACAGATATGGTAGATAATTCCTAAAAATTTGTTTGTGTACTTCCTCAAGAACAAACATTAGTTTTAATGCAATCAGATTTGGAATCTTTGTTTGGCATCTACACATAGATGATTATAATTCAGTGGTGAAAGAAGCAAACTTGGTTTTACTCTGGCCCCACTCCCAGGGGCTTTCAGGGAAAAAGATCACATGATTAAATTGTCCTTCTAACTGACCCAGCGCTGCAGACCTGCAGGTGTGGATTCTTCCCTGCACTGCTCAGCTGTGCTGGCTCAGCGACGTCTGAATGTACAAATGCTCTGTAATATCTGTCGTCTCTCTACCCTTGCTATCACTCGGTGTGTGTTCTTAAGATTCTCACCTGTATTATTGCAGTAGTTTCATAATTGAGTCCTGCCTGCATATTTTCTCTTTTTCTCTGTCTCCCATTCTCTCTTTTGCAGTGCTGGGGGTCAAACCTGGGGCCTCTTGCAGCTAGACAAGCATGCTACATGCCCAGCCCTCTGGATTCATTCTTGACTTGGATAAGCACACCATTCTTCTCTGATAGTGAACCTGCCATTCAGATGACCATGTTCTCTCACCTCTGACAGTTGTAAGATAAGTTCCAGGCAATACAGATGGCCCAGAAGACCCTCTGAAATCCTCCTCTATCGAATTTCCAGTAGCATCCTTTTCCTGCCCTCTCTTTTTTGCCAGACTCCTTGAACTTTTTGGCCAGAATTACAAGTTTAGTTTTTTTTAATTATTTGTTTGCCCATTGATTATCCATTAAACGTTATTGAGCATCTCTTCAGTTGTGACTGGGAACATGAGTTCTAGATCCAGATGGCTTGGATCAAAGCCGTGTGGTCCTAGAAGAGGTTCTTAACCTCGGTCTCCTCGGTTTTCACATCTGATAGATGGGAGTAGTATCAGTGCTGACGTCACAACTGTTGTGAAGCCCGGTTGATACCTGGAAAGAGCACAAGGGTGCATTGTCTCACGCTGTGCTGGGTACTGCCCTGGAAGTTTGTATCCTCGAGTCTTTGTTCCCATTGTTTTCCCTGTGTTGAGCTCTATCCTTTCTCAAGGAGAAGAATTTTTAACCATGTTTTAGAATCCTTCTAAGATATCGGCATCTTAGTAAAGCATTTCCAAATCACCCTTTCTATCCTCACAAAGAACCTCACAAAGTCACTCCATCTCCTATCCTGCTTCTGAACCTTGAAAATGAATGTGTATGTGACACACTTTAATGCAAGTATTTATATACATATCAGCATCTCCTGCTGGATCATGAACTCATGAGTACAAAGGCTATGATTTATTCATCATTGATTTCTTGGAGGCTAGCTCAGTGCCTGGTACAGAGTATTCAATAAATAATGGTTGAACTATGTTTTTTGAATTGAACAATAAAGCATGTTATGACTTTAAGTGATAGCAGTATTGAATTTCAAGTTCTAGGACTCAAATCCAGAGGACTTACTTTATCATTATGTCATACTAATATACATGCACGTGTGTGTGTGTGTGTGTGTATGTATGCATGTTGGGGGTTTGTAGACATAGGCCATTTAATCAGTATGTGCCTGACTCAATATAGTAATTACTGTGAGTTGTTCGTTATTCAATGACTTTTGGTAGTTTATAGAAATGGATTTCTGTGATTTCCTAGAACTGCAAGCCAGGAGTTGTGGTGATTCCGTGCCAAAGATCAGTTACTGTTAGCCTGGAAGACCACATGTTCACTGGTTGGGACTGCGCTTTCATAAACAGGAGCTCAGACACGTTGTGATGGGAAGTACAGCTGAGGACTCTTTTCAGCTGCACAAGCTGATCCTGCTGAATGCTTTTCTGGGTCATGTTCATTTCATAAAAACAGCCAGTTCTCAGCCTTCCCTGCAGAGGAAATGCTGACGGTCCCTAGCTACCATGTAGGGTGAGGAGGAAACGGAGGACAGAGAGGGGGGAAGGGCCCTTGCCACCTCTCTGTTCCCTGGCAAATGGTGGGACAGGCACCCAGCCAGAGACACAGGTCCTCATGCAGGCGCTCAGGCTGCTGAAATGTACAAGATTTTTTTTTCTTTTGCAGCGACCACATTCTTCCAGTGACCAGAACAGCATGACATAGAAGCAGACAAAACACACCAAGTCCCTGCCAGTCGCTGGGCAGAGCGAATGCATTTGGATGTTTGAAGTCTGCTTCCCATGTTGATTTCCTAATCATGACTTGTTTTCAAAGCCAAACACAATAGCATTGTGAACACTCACTAGCATTTGGTAGGGTTTGCTGCCAAGCTAATTAACAGATTTCAATTTAGAGGGATGAGAATAAAGGGGATGCTTTCAGCCAAGAAGTAGCTTGGTGGGAAATTTCCTTATTTAAGGATTATTTCTAACTTTCTGAAATAATGTTATAAATATTAATTCCACTGGCCATGTTTGATCTTAATTCATGCAGTTTTTTGATAATACTTAACATTGATGCTAAAGTAGTTGCTGTGGGTTTTACCCAGGTTTTCTTTTTAGAATCTGATAAATTATTGAGATGGTAGTTTGCTTTGGCTCTAAATGTCAACACCAGAGCAGTTTATCTGGGTGATGATTTACTTGTGTGTGCACTGGTGAAACTTAATTTTCCTTATCATCAGGGATAGGAAGACAACTATTTGTTCGGGAAAGCCAGAGCTCTCACTGATAAGCAGGGTGGACTGTGAGTCCTAAAACTAGAGGCTAAAGTTCCTAGGAGGACTATTGAGTTTGGGAGGCTGGAAAGGAATTAGCACAGGGACTCTTTCTTCCCTGGACAACTAAACAGATTTGCAAGGAATGATTTGAGTGTGATGTTAGGTTAGGATTTTTGGTCATGGGTGGTCCTGGGGGCGGCTGTTTACCTATGAGCAGGGGGGCTACTCCATCTATATAAGCAACCAGTGGTACCCAACAGAGCCATCTAGAGCGATTCCCCTTTAATTCTGCAATCAGGACCATGAGATTTCTGGCAGGGAACAAGGTCTGTTGGAGCTTTAAGGAAACTGTGGCTAGGCAGCCACATGTAGTGGTGGAAAATCTCCGGACAGCTGTCACTTGGGAGGTGGAAGTTCAAGGTTAATTTCACTTAGTTGACAGAAAAGTTTTGAGGGAAAAGTTCATTTTTATAATGTTTCTTTTGGCTGGAGACAGGAGAAGTGGGGAAAAGATGAACGTACTTTTCTACTGCTGTCCCTTTTGGGCTACTCAAGTTGTGCTGAGGTGTGAGGAAGAAGTGGGCACCATTATCCTCCCCTTCTTACAGATGGGGAACTGAGAGGCAGAGGGATCGAGGACCTGCCCAGAAGCACCTCGCTGGTAAGTGAAGTGGCAGAGCTGGGATCTGAACAGAAGTATTCTTACAGTCTTACCATAGAGTGCCTGGCTGTGGCCAGTATACATTACTGCTTGGACATGTGGGGGCAGGGGGCCGGATTGGTTCCTGAGCGGTCTCGCATTTCCACAAAGGATTGATATTGTTGGGTTTAAGTCATCAATTTACATCTATCTTACTGTAAACTTCTAAAGGCAAGGGATTAATTTTGTGTCCCTGGCATCCTGCTTGGTACCTGTGTTCCAGGAGTGCTAACAAAATGTAGAACACAGTGCCAGCAACCTAGGACAGAGAGGAACAGGTCGATGGAGAGCTTCAAGTCGTGCGACCCTTTTCTGCTCTTGTCAGGCTGAAGAACATGTCTTGTGTCAGTTTAGAATTCTCTGAAACCAAAGTAGAAGATGATTTTAAAAATCATCCAGCTGGTGTGGTGGTGCATGCTTGTAATCCCAGTACTTAGGAGGCTGAGACAGGAGTATCACAGGTTCAAAGCTAGCCTTGGCAACTTAGTGAGGCCCTCTGCAACTTGGTGAGACTCTGTCTCTAAGTAAAGAATAAAAAATAGGGCTGGAGGTATAGCTCAGAGGTAGAATGCTCCTGGGTTCAACCCCCAGTATGGAAAAAAAAATCACTCATTTTTTCATTTTTTAATGAGTTTGCTCCCTTTTGTATCATCAGTGTCTTACTTTTTTCAGAACTATGTAAACCCAGTCCCCTGCATGTTAAGTTAGCAAGGCATTTAGTTATCAAGTAAATCAATTCAGAGCTACTGTTGCCATCCTAAAGCTTGATTCTTTCCTTTGTTCTGTCTGGGGGCCTGTAGAACACCCATTCTTCTCTAGTCTCCACGTCTTCTACGTGGGTTCTGGCTTTGCTTCTCCATGGGAGAGTTAGTGCATTGGGTGCAAAGCTTCAGTTACCAAATGCTATAGTATGGTTGTGTTTGTCCACCAAGGGTTCTTGTGTTGGAAGCTTGGTCCTTAGTTTGATGGTGCCAGGTGGTACAACCTTGATGAGATGAAGCTAGTAGTAGGTCATTGAGGATGCTACTCTCAGAAGGAGAGACCTTGGTTAGTTCTTGCAAGCGTGTTGTTGTAAAAGAGCAAGCCTACTTTCTAATCTCTGCCTTTCTGTCTCATTATGTGATCTCTCCTTCTTACTCACACTCCCACCATGATGCTGTCCACCATGATGTGACACAACTATGGAGAGTCAATGAGTCAATGGGAGCTCTTGATGTTGAACTTTCAACCTCCATATCTGTGAGCTAAATAAATCTCCTTTCTTTATAAAGCATCCAGCCTCAGAGATTTTGTTATAGTAGCAGAAAACAGACTAATACACCAAATGTATCCTGAAAGAAGTGGTAGCATCCTCTCTATGTATGTTTTGAAGTTCATTTCCTGCCTCACTTCTCCATGATCCTACCACATGCACTAGATTGGTCATCTGTCCTCAAATAGATGGTAGCTTCTGCCTCTGGCTGTAGCCTCAGATGGTTTCCTTTGCTAGAAATGCCTTTCTCCTCTGTCCTCTCCTGCTGGATGAAACCCTTCTGGGTCTGTGAGGCTCCAACTCCACCTTCTCTAAGCAGCTATGTAGCATTCCAAGATTCATTTAACCTTTCTCTTGCCTGTATTCTGGAAATTCCCATGTTTAGACTGTCACTTAGCAGTTCAAGCCATATATCAGGTATTTGTGAATGTGTCAATTTTCCTCACTAGGAATTCTAGGGGACAGGAAGACAGACAGATACACACACACACACACAAACACACACACACACACACACATGATGTCTGTCTTTGGGGTTCTCATAATGTAGAATAGCAGGCATGCAAAGATGTTTCTTCAGTTTGAGTGAGCCCCTTTTCCTCTTTAATTCTTGCCTTACAGAACAAATGCCTCATCGTGGTAACAGAAAACATACGAACACTTCTACCTCCTTGTCATACAGTTTTGGATTGTCTCTTTCTGTTCTTTTAATTTCCAAAATATAGTAGAGCCCATGACTTCCTAACATCTGCCTCTCATACATTTTAGTCAGTCTCCTTCCTTCCCCTGATATGGAACCAGGCTTAGAGCAGTAGCACTGATGATGATAAAAAGTTGGGAGAGAAACTGCATGCTAGTTGATTCCCTCCTAAAACCCTTATGCCATTGGTTTCATAGATGAAGAGACTGAAGCTCATGGATGATAGAGTTGTGATTAGATGCCAGTTTTCTTGACACAAGGTCACTGCTGCTCCCTGTCTCCTGAGCTCTATCATATGCCTGAAAACATGCATTCATCACTTTACCAAGTCTTTGTATTCATCGGATATGATTGCCGGCGCTGCTGTTTACAGAGAGGCCAGGCCACCACATTAAGGTACTGCAACTGAGAGACCCCACCTGGACCTGGTACAGATATACCACCGAGTCTTCTCTTTCCATTTTAACAATGTCTCTGGACTGCCCCAAATAGATACAGAAGACATTCCCCAGCTTCTGTGTTTCCCAGAGTTACTTCCCACCATTTGCCTTCCATCTTCCCGGTCTCCTCCCAGCCGTGCAGTCTTGGGCCTATGCTAGGGGTCTCCTTCTTGATTATCTCATCTTTTTGTGAGAAACTTAGCAACTCAGCATCCCCCAGAAGCGTGGCAGGTCATGTGTTCATGACAGGCAGGTTGTGGTGACTGTGAGACCGTGACGTGACAGGGCCTGCACCTGATCCAGGGGTACACTGAGACTCAGCTCCAGCCAAGGCTAGGAGGAAGTGTGGCCCCGCGATCCCCAAGATCCTGCTTCTCCAGAATAAGCTGAGACTCTGGATCTGGATCTGAGTTTTCCAGATTTTTGAAACATGGAACAAATAAACCAAGCACGTGTATGAATTAGGCTCATCGGCCACCATTTTTGGATTGCTGTCCGGGGACCTAACTCTACTACCTGCTTTGTGTGTCTGTCCCTCCCATGGACACGTGAGTGAGCAAAATGAATAAATAGGGTATGGATATGAAAAATAGATGAAGGAAAGCCAATATTTGATAGAGTCATGCTAAAATAAGTAGAACACGTATAAATTTACATTTAGATGCAGTGGAATTCTAATTTATTGATTAGAAAATCTACTAGATTTCCTTAACATAGTCCTTTTTTTCCAATATAAAATTGTTATCTCTCTATCTAAATTTTGCTTACAAATTTTCTATTTCTTTCTTTTCTTTTTTTTTTTTTTGGTACTGGAGATTGAACCCAGGGGCATTTACCTCTGAGCTACACCCCCAATCCTATTTTTTTTTTTAATTCTTTATTTTGAAACAGGGTCTTACAAAGTTGCGGAGGGCCTCACTAAGTAACTGAGGCTGGCTGAGAACGCGGATGCTCCAGTCTCAGCCTCCCAAGTAGTAGGATTACAAGCGTGCCACCATGCCCAGCTTTACAAATGTTTTTTAAATGTGTTTTCAAAACATCTAAATCTTAAATATTGTAAGTTAGAAATTTTCAGATCTGGTTAAATTAAATATAAGGTTACTAACAAATTTTAATAACATTTTACTTTATTGACATAAAATTGCTTGAATTACTAGTGTTTTTGTTATTTTGCCCCTCTGGGTATATTGCTATAGTTTGATAAGTATTTGAATTGGTTAGCAAAATTAGTACAGAGATTAGCTCACATAAAAGTATTGTTCTAATAATGTTGCTCCACATTTCAGGCAAAACCATTGATGATTTTGCCATTTTTAAGTAAAAAGCTTAGGACTTTACCATAGCAATTTTTCAGTGTTAAGTACAAGTAACCATATAGCTTTGTCTTTCCTTTTTTGTTTGTTTGTTTTTGGTATTGGAGCTTGAACCTAGAGACAGTCTACCTCTGAGCTACATCCCAGCCATTTTTATTTTTTATCTTGAAGCTATCACAAAGTTGTTGATAGTCTTGCTGAATTCCTGAGGCTGGCCTCAAACTTGTGATCCTCCTGTCTCAGCCTCCCAAGTATTGGGATTACAGGTATGCACAGACATGCCAGGCTGTCATTTCATCATTCTTCAGTATGCCATTGCTAACTTTAGTGATGTTCTGAAGTTTAAAAATTATTATTCCTAAAGTTGTGAAAGTACACTTAAAAATAATCTTTGTAGGGACATAATCATCTCCCTATTTTTCTAAATATGCAACTGTTATAATAAAAATGTAAGCATATTTGAAAACAATATTTTCTGCTAGACGGATTCATAGCTTCCAAGTTTCAGAGCCTCCTAAGCTGCTCACGTCAGCACGTGAACTTCCCCAGCGAATCTGGAGAGTCCTGGTGCTTCTGGGTGGGGCTGGTGCTCACTGCAGGACAGGCCAGGGGTTCCAAAGCTTGTCTGTGCACTACAATCACCATGGGAGTTCCAAAAATACCTAGATCTACTCCAGATCACTCTGATTTGCATGGGCATGATGGGGCCTGGGCACTATTTAGTTTTTAAAAAGGCTCTCAGGTGGTTTTCCATTTTATTTTTTGGTGGTACTAGAGATTGAACCCAGGGGCATTCTACCTCTGAGCTATACCCCCAGCCCTTTTTTTAAAAATTTACTTTTGTTTTGAAACAGGGTCTCACTAGATTGCTGAGAGTCTTACTAAGTCATGAGGCTGTCTTCAAACCTACAATCCTCCTGCTTCAGCCTTCTAATTTCTGGGATTACAAGCATGTGCCACCATGCCTGGCTCCCAGGTGGTTTTAATGTGCAGACAAGGATCTGAACAATGATGGCCAGGAGTAACTGATGCCGTGTCTCTGAGTTTCAGCACGAAGCTGTCTTCCCACAGTAGCTCATGTCACATAGATCATGCTACTGGGCTCTGGGTCATCCACCTGGCCCTAAGGTGAAAGCGCCCGAGAAGTTGCAGTTTATACCCTCAATGCAGTGGAATAGAGAGAATGCCAGCTAGCCCCATTTGTGTTCGGCGTGTTCCTTTAATAACAGACATGCTTGTGAAGGTACTGGGTTGTGTGCGTGCTATCAGAATCATGTTTATTTCTCCCAACAACCCTGTAAAGTGGTTATAGTTATAATTTTGTAAGGAGAAAAAAAAAAAAAAAAAAACGAGCAAGAAGAAGAAGGAAAGTAATATGCCCAAGCTCACACAGATAGTAGGTGGAAGAATTTAAATCCCAGTAAGTCTGACTCCAGAGCTCACAGGCTTCAGCTTCATACCCGGGGCTCCAGTTAAAACACTCATGATGTGAGGTAGAAAAAAAGCAATGAGCAAAGCAGTGTGGGGGTGAGCATTAGGAAGGGGTGGGGAGTAGGGAGCACAGAAGAACACTGCCGCCGAGCTCCAGCCCACTGTTGGTAGGCAGAAGTGTTATCCCCAGTGGAGTCCGGACATCTGATTTTCCAAGAAATAATCTAAAATATTTGACATCTTGAACATGAATCTTTTGCAACCTTTGAAGTAAAGAAGCCATTTAACCTTTATTACACTCCATACTATCATCATTGTTTTTCATCCTTACTAAGGAAAGCCAAGATAGATGTACTCAAAGTTAGTAAAGGGAACACATTAAGCTCTGAAAAGGGGGTGTATGGATTTTCTTGGTGAGGGACTGGTCTTTCCCAGAGACAGGGTCTATATTGTGCTTCATATGCACTTGTGTGTGTGTGTGTATGGTACTGGGGATTGATCTCAGGAGCTACACTCTCACACTCTTTTTTTTTGTTTGTTTGTTTGCTAAGTTGCTGAGGCTGACTGTGAATCTGTGATCCTCCTGACTCAGCCTCCCAAGTACTGGAATTACAGGTGTGCGATACCACGTCCTGCTCTACGTGCTCTTTGTCTTACTTTCTCTGGAACTGGTGTAGACTTGTGTTCTGGAAAGCCACAGCTTATTTGTGGCTGCAGAATGCCATTTTGTTTTGAAGGTGATGTCAAGGGCATTCACGCAGTTTGTGGTTGTCAAGGATGATGGTCGTGTGTCACAGGCAGTTGCTAAGATACAATCCCCTAACTGGGCATGCTGGTGTGCACCTGTAATCCCAGCTACTGGATAGGACAAAGGCAGGAGGATTGCATATTCAAGGCCAGTCTGGGCAATTCAGTGAGACCCTATCTCAAAGTAAAATAAAAAAAGGACTGGGGGTGTAGCTCAGTGGTACAGCACTTGTCCAGCGTGTGTAAGGCCCTGAGTTCAATTCCCAGAACCCCTCAAAAAGAAAAAAAGATGCAATCCCCCTAATCAACTTGACATCCTAATTTTGGTCTGTTTTCATGGATCAGTTTCTAACTTATGTCAATTAGTCTTAGCTGAGAAGTCTGATTAATATTTCTTTAGCATTTATTGATTCAATAAACATTTAGAGTTGGGCATGGTGGCACATGCCTTCAGTTCTAGTAATTGGGGGTCTGAGATAGGAGGAGGGCAGATTCCAAGCCAGCCTCAGCAACTTAGTGAGATTCTCAATAACCTAGTGAGTTCCGGTTTAAAAAAAAAAAAAAAAAAAAAAAGGGCAGTTAGACTGAGAAGCATTTTAGAACTTGGAGAAACATAGCATTTTGTAATTTTGTGAGACACTGCAACAAATGCTTATAATTTGATTTAATCAGATATTAATTAAACTCTGTGTGTGTGGGGGGGGTGGCGGCGGGGGTATTGAGGGTTGAATGCATGGACAGTTTACACATGCTAAACAAGTACTCTACCACTAAGCTACAGCCCCAGCTCTTATTTTTTATTTTGGGACAGGGTTTGCTCAGCAGATATTGAACCTTTAAAAAAAGTTTCACATTTAGAAGTGTTAAAAGCAATTTTTAAGACATAGATTTCTCCTTCAGTCTTCTAATACAGTATATAATGCATTAGTCATTCTTAAAAACAGGGCTGTATACAAGAAATATCATTGTTAATGGCAATATAACTATAGGATCTTAATGCTGCCACTTTGATTTAGAAGCAGACAAAAGCTTATTTTGCATAGCTGCTACAGCAATGGTCCAAGTCCCTTTAGTTTGGGTTATTCATCTGAACATAATAGGAGCTGTCTTCTTATTAGAGGAACCAAACTTTATTCTTTTAGAGGCTATAGGGGGCCATAACTGGTACCCTCCAAAAACAAGGGCAGTGTAATTAGTTATTCTTAAAAGCTTCAGCTAAACACATTTCAGTTGGAAATTCTAAGGTCATTAAAAAGTTACAGTGTTTACTTGAAAAAAAAAATAGGTATTTGAAAACCATGAACTATTTACATCAGAACTTAACCCATTTGAAGCTATCCTTGGATTATGTTTAGAAGAATACCTCAGACTGTTCCTTTCTTTTTTTTTTTTTTTAATGACGAAAAAACAATTATTTATACTGGTTCTAGATTTATAACTATGGGGGTTCTAACTAGGAATCTACATCTGTTTCTTTTAAATATAGATAATTTCTTGAGCCGGGCGTGGTGGCGCACGCTTGTAATCCCAGCATTCGGGAGGCTGAGACCGGAGGATCCGGGTTCGCGGCCAGCCTCAGCTACCTAGTGAGGCACTCCACAACTTAGTGAGACCCGGTTTCAAAATAAAGAATAAAAAATAGGGCTGGGGGTATAGCTCAGAGGTAGAACGCCCCTGAGTTTAATCCCCAGTACCGCAATAAATAAATAAATAAATAAATAAATAAAATAAATATAGATAATTTCTCAAATTAAAACCTTGCTTTGGCTATACTTCAATTCTTAAAAAAATGCTACCTCTTCCAGCTGCTTTTGGAAATTTTAGAATATTTCTTCAGTTCAGTAGCTGTTTATTGAGTATTTTCTGTAGTGTCGTTCACCATGGGCATACTCGACTATAAGATTAACTGTTACATAGCAATTTTATCCAGTATATTCTATTGGTAATCTAAATAAGAGAAAAACATATGGGCTAAAAATGGGAAGAAACCTTCCTGGAGAAAGCAGGCTTCGATGTAGGGCTTGAAGGATGGGCTTAATGTATATAAACCGGTGGATGCGGTTCTAATCTATAGTAACAGATGATTGGAAGGAGAAGTGATTGGAGGCAATAGGAGGATAGTAGTAAGGATAGTGTTAAATTAGATAACAGATGATATAAAAAGATGAATTCTGCAGGGAAAGTGCATAGCAGTTGTCTATATCTCTAAGATGAATATTGTTGGTCTGTTGTTAACTGGTCCTGGGTGATTCTACTGGTTAAACTTATGGCTAATGGAAGCCAGGCCATGTCTGTTCTGGTCCGGGGACCTGGACAGTACTTGCTGTCTCAGAAATGTCCTGCTGGCTATCAGCGGGTGTAGTGATGGAGATCACCACTAACACGTAAGAGAAGAAAGCCTGTTAGTCCAGCCCAGGAAGCATTGTGTTTACACAGGCGTTTCACATTGGCATAAATAGAATAGCAAAAGTTTTGTTGTTGGAGTCACCTTATATTGTTACTGAATGTGTTACTGTAATTTTGAGGGTACAGAACAGAGGAGATTCATGGATTACAGCTTTATGATGTCAACTAGTTGATGTTCTTATATCTTGAATGAAATATTTTCCTGTCCTCGAAGAAGATATATCCAGTTCTGAGTTATTCTCACATTAATGGTATATTAAACAATTGTTGGAAAAATCTGAATTAAGAAAAAGAACACTGGAGAAAGGAAATAGTTAGCAACTATTAATTTAACATGCCTTTGTTAAACATTTATTATGCTCTGATTGAGTCCTGTGCTAGGTTTTATGGAAGAATCAGAGAAATAGACTAGATTCTTGTCTTCAAGAACCTTATCAATAACTAGCATTCCTGACTTAAAGTTCTAGGTAAAAGCTTTACCATGAGGTACAGACAATGAATTAACACAGATTTGTTGGGTGTATGCCGTGTTCCAGGCAGTGTAAAACCTAGGGGGATATTAAAAAGCATAACAAACAAACAAAGCATAACAAACAGACAAAGCTAGAAAATCTCCCTGTAGATAAAGCAGGGGTTAGATCTTGGAAGACATTCTATGCTAAGGAATTCTATAAGGTTTTATGAGATACACTAATTCACTACCTTAGAAGGTTCTATAAGGTATACTAATTCAGTGAGAGTAATTCTAGCCTAAAACGAAAGTCTCAGCATTTTAAGAGGAGGACTTTTATCTTTTTCTTTCATTTTTCCCTCCAGTTTTCTCCCTTCTACAGTCATCTTCTCTCTTTTTTTTTTTCTTTTTAAGACTAATTATTTGTGCAATCTTTATATCAACTGTTCTCCTTACATAATGATAATAAGGAATGTTGTGTGAATAATGAAACTATAGGTTTTAGAGTTAAGTAAAGCCACAGAATAGAATTTACATGGCATCCCTGGATTCAATTCTAGATGATAAATGTAATGCCTAATATTTTCTTAGAAGCTCTTTTAATATTGACTTTAATTTTTTCTTTTCCACTAATATGTATGACAAACAAAATGTGTTACATATTCCCGATTTGAAGATAATTGAGAATCAGTACTTTACCTTATTTTTAGTGTCATTTTGGTCCTAAGTGAGCCATATGCTCTTGATTATGTAATTCTGCAATTTGAAAATAGTTATCTTTGGACAACAGATAAAATTAGTTTGTCTTTTTACTGTTTTTTTTTTAAAATCTGAGATATTAAACCATATTGAACCTATTTATTTTGAGAAAAATATATTTACATTGAAAACTTTCATATTGTCAACATGAGTGAAAAACTATTGAGTTGTTTCATTGGATATATAAATATTTACTTCATCAGTTATAACTTAAAATACATCTTACTGGATATGGTTTATGTTAAAAGTTGATATGCTTACTTGTGTTTATAGCACATTATAAGAACATAATTTGTTTACCCATTCACTGCTTGATAGACCTTTATGTTGTTTCCAGTTTTTTTTTTTTTGTCTATTATGAATTAAAACTGTCATGAATGTTTCAACATGAATCCTTGGGTTGACATATGCTTACAGTTTTCTTGGGTGAATTCCAAGGAGTAAGATCAGTGGGTCATATGGTAACTGTATGTTTAACTTTCTAAAGAAGCAATTTTTCCAAAGTAGCTGTGCTTACTATTCTACATTCTCAGGAGCAATGCATAAGAGTTCCAGTTGTTCCACGTCCTCGATGACACTTGGTATTGTCAGTATTTATAAATCTAGTTTGTGGCATTTTAGTTCACAGAATTTAGTTAGTGCTGTCTTATTATAAATTTGATTAGCATTTGCCTGATAACTAAAGATCTGATGTATCCTTTCACACACTGACATTTCTATATCCCTGTATTTTGGTTTTCACTCATTTTTAAACGTTGATCCATTTTTCTATTTGTAGTATTTATTTTTAGGCATTTTAAATAAATTCTACATAAGGATCCCCTGTTATATACATTTATCGCAGATATTGTTTCCCAGTCTGTGGCTTATATATTAGTTTCCTAATTGGTGTTTTTCATGGGATAAAGGTTTTTAATTATAAAACATATTGTACATTTTTTGTAATAAATATTTTTGCCTATCCAATTTATTTTTTTTTACTTTTTCTTTCTATGAATTCTGTGGTTCTAACTTATATATTTAGGCCTATGATAAACTGATACATTTTATGTAAAGAATAAAGTAGGAGTTAAGGTTAGTTTTATTTTTTTATATGGATGTACAGTTCTGGCAACATGTATTAAAATTAAATGACTTTCTCCATTGAATTCAGTTAGCATCTTAGTAAAAAATCAATTAATTTTATGTTTGAGTCTGTTTCTCCATTGGTTGTGTTATTCTTACATTAATAGTATACTAAACAACATGCTGTTATTTAATAACGTGTAAGAGAAGAAAGCCTGTATTAATCCAGCCCAGGAGTCATATTGTTTGCCTTTGACAGATACTCTTTTCTATTCTGTTCTGTGGATATATTTGTCTATTCTATGCCCATGCTACTTTGTTTTGATTATAATAGCATTACAATAAGTCTTAATCAGGGAATATAAGTTTTCTAACTATCTAATTTTTTTCAGGATTATTTTGACCATTCTAGAGCTTTTACTTTTATACACGAAATTTATAAATGGCCTGTTAATTTCTTCAGAAGAATCTTAAGAAATTCTGATTCTATTTGTGGTGAGCCTATAGATAAATTTTGGGAGAATTGTTATTTAAAGAGTATTGACCTTTCTAATCCATGAATATAGTCTATCTCTCCATTTATTTGGATCTCCTCTATGTTTCTCGGCAGTGTTTTATAATTTGCAATATAGAGATATTTAACTTCTTTCCTAAGGTTATTCCAAATACTCTGGTTTTTATGCTATTATAAATGATAATATTGTTTTTATTTTTTATTTTTATTAATGGTTTTTAGCATTTTTAATACCATAATCTAAACGACCTGACCCCACAACTTAAAGGAAGGAAGGCTTATTTGCTCCCAGGTTCCTTGGAGATTTTGGGTTCCATCCATGTGAGGCTGGGGACCATGAATCTCGGGCATGACAGCAGGAAGGGGAGAGGTGGAGAGCTCAACGCTCATCCTCACATAATGGAGGTTGGAAGCCAGAGGGAGCAAGTGAGGGGAGGAGGAGCCATATGTAATTCCCAAGGCTGTGCCCCCAGGGATTCACTTTTCCCAGCCATCCCCCACCAGTCCAGGCCACCACCCAGATATCCACGGATGAGATTGCAACCAAACCCTGCCTCCAGCAGTGCTGCTTTGTCCACGAGGGCGGGGGGAACACTTTCAAAACCCTTACAATGGTATTTAAAAAAATTGTACACTATTTTCATTTGCTCACTACTGGCTTTGAATGTTCTGAATATGAAACAGGATTTCCTTTTCTGCCAGGCTTGGGATTGGCACACTGCGGAGGATCTCTTTATATTTTACAGTCCAGTTGCCAAACTGGGACATTTTACTCTGTGTTGCAGTCCTCCTGTCAACTTTCAGTTGGCTTTCTGCACCTCAGTAGTTCTCTTTCTGCTTAGCTTCCCCATTCAGAGGGCTAGGGTAGTGTGCCCTGTGAAGACCTGACAAACTTTGCTAGGATTCCTCTCGGCTGTTATGTCCAGTCCCTAGCTTTCAGTGGGCCCCTGCCTTGCCAGGTGAAGGCCTGGTAGATCTTTCTTAGCTTCCCTGCCCTGTGTTCAACACACTTCAGAACTTGGTGAAGACCTGGGGCTGGGACTCCTTGGAATTCAAATGTTAGATATACCCTTTAAAAGTTCCTTGAAAGTTCAGCTGATTGCTGTGTACACTAATCTATAGGGTGTTCATACACCTGCTCTTGTTCCTCCAGGTATGAGAGCAGCCGTAGCACGTTTCTCACTTACCAAGGGCTCATCACTTTCTAGAATTTATTTCATTTAGGTGTTTTTGCATCACTGATTCTCTGAAACAGTGTAATTTTCTATCTTATCTAGCTTGTTGTTCTGCTAGTTAGGGTGGAAGCAGTGGTCTCTTGCAACTTTCTACCTGCAACTGAAATATGGAAGTTCTGTGTAAAGGTTTTTAAAACTTTCCACTTAAGATGCATGGTGAAGAAGCTAATTTTCTTAATATGATTGTTCTCATGGTTATATTTCTTGGTAGATGTATTTAGATGTATTTGGCATATTCTTTGAATATGTGAAATTATTGGTAATATATTTGTACTGTGTGAGCTCAGGAAATTCAGACAATATCCTTAGATGGATTTTTACACCATGCAAATCCATTTATTTGCATTTGCGTTGGTTTTTTTAGTAGCTTTTCATAAAAATGTTCTGCAAGGTGTGTTTGAAACTTCTCATATTTAATAGATTTGGAAAATGCCACCAGTTCATTTGATGTCATAATAGTGGAAAACAGTTTGTTGAACTCTTGGCTTGGGAAAAGTGGTAGATATTATAGTTTGATGACTGGTTAACCCTAGTTATTTGGCTGTTTGAATTATGAACTTTGGAGCAGTGATAAGGAGAGTGTGTTGTTTAAGGAACTTACCCTTTAATATTGAATGAATACAAACAGCTCTCTCAAGGATGGATACTTCATATCCATTTTTATCATTGACTTCATTGGTCTGTTTTAAAGGAGAAGGAGATTCTTATGTTTAATTGCTTTGTGTATTGTTTTTAAGATTTTTGAGGACTCAGGGTTTGGGATTTATCATACTTATATCTGTACTCTTTTAAGCACATATATTATTTTGTATAACACTTTTTAAAATACTTTTATTGGTGAATTGTAATTGTACATCATAGTGAGATTCAAAGTGATGCAAACATACAGGAACACATCATCTGGTGTGTCCCCCTTTGCATTGCACCCCACTTCCCCCTCCTCTCTCTCTGTACACAGTAGTGAGATTGGTAGTGATACTATCATATATGGATAAACATTATTTGGACTGTTCTTTTGCTGAGTAATAGTTTTAATACAATAATTTCTAATTAAAACAATATGACTGCTTAAGTATCTGAATTCCTTAGATAGGAAAAAAAAAAAGAAAAAGAAAAAGAAAAAGAAAAAGAAAAAAAAGTCTCTAGGGTGGGGAGGGATGATATCTTTCCTCAGTGGAACTAGTGAGTGTATGCTCACCAGGAAAACTTGAGTTAGCCCCTAGTAACAGCTGGAATTTTTTTACTGAAAGTAGGTACTCAGAGGTATTGTGTTCTGTCATGTGGTCTTCTTAACTTATATGCTATAATTAGGATGAAAAAGGATTTCTGGAGAGTTTTCTTCTATAAGCAATATCCTGTTACAGAAATATAAGGTTACTCAAATTCTGTGATTTTTATTTAATTAGGAAGAAAGTCAGTATAATCAGTCAGGTTGGCTTTTAGAGAAGAGAATTACCTAATTTCTCTTCAAAAGATTTGAAACTAATGACATTCTTTTCCAAGGTAATTATAATTTGATTTGGAAGTCAAGTTTAGAAACCGAGTATAATTTGGTTTCTGGTTCAGGCTCCACAGGAGGTCCTCTGGCCTGTTTTACCTGTGGGGAAGTGTGGGTCTAATCTATCCAGTGTGATGGTTACAGAGCTGGTGCTGAGTCAAGCAGGTGTGGAATTCAGGCTCCTTCATTCATTTCCTGGCTGGTCCACCTTAGAGGACCATAACCTCTTTGAGCCTTAGGTTCTCTATTGCTAAAGCGGAAAGAAGATTACTCCCAGCCTCACAGGATTGTTGAAGCATTAACTATGATAATGTGTAGAGTTTATGAAAAAATGAATACTTTTTAATCTTTTCTATGAGTAATTATGATGAAATGAATAAGTTTGATGGTTACCTTAATTATTTCTGTAGCATCCTTTTTTTTCTGACTATCAGACATGGGTATTTATTTGTTTTGTTTATATTTTTATTTTAAGTGATAAATAAAATCATGAAGATTGTACATATTCATGAGTTACAATATGATATCTAATATGGGCAGTTTTTTCTCGTCCATTCATTGTGTGCTTTCATTTACTTAAACGAGCTAGTGAATGGCTATAAATCTGTTATACCCTTTGTGTCAGTTGCCTTTTCATCTCTGTGGCCAAAATACCTGAAAAAACAATTTCGAGAAAGAGAAATTCATTTTGACTGACAGTTTCAGAGGTTTCAGTTCTGGGTGGGCTGGCTGCATGACAGAAACAATGTGGCAGAGAAAAACTACTCAGCTCATAGCAGCAGTGAGGTAGGGGGAGAGAAGAAGGGCGGGTTCTGGGACAGAGATTACCCCAAGGCAATGCCTCCAATGACCTGCTTCCTCCAGCCGTCCCACACCTACCTACACTTACCACCTAGTAGTCCATTTTGATTATTAATCCTCAAATGGATCTGAGGGTTAGAGGTTCGAGCCCTCGTGGTTCAGTCATTTCGCCTATGAACACTGCTGTATTGCCAACACATGAGCTTTTTGAGGAACATTCCAGATCCAATTCGTAACACCATTTCTTACTGACTTAGACTTTGTTGAAAATTCAAAATTCTGTATATTTTTGCCACTGATAAAAGGACCGTGTCAACTTACATGAAACATTCTACTTTGTTTAGATTTGTAGCTTAGTATTGATGAAGTAATTTTTTGAAGAAAATAGTTTTTAATGCATTTCTTAAAATATTCTTAACCTTTCTATAAAATACATAATTATTTTCATTTTTTGAATCCATATTTCCATAAGCATGGACTTTTCACATTGGGAGATTTTCGTTTACTTGTGTGACTTTAGAATAGAATTATCAACCAAGTGTGATTATGTTTCATTCTGAATTTAGGCATAAATCATAATAAGAAATTGATTATTGACAGTGTTTACTGACAGTGCTCTTGATTACTTCCCTAAGTTTTGCTTGTAGAATAGAAGGGATATTTTAATGAAGATAAGAAACAAAACAGAAGAAATAGCCATGCAGCTATTCCTTATTGGTGTTTAAAATAGTTTAGGCGCTGTGTGCATGTTATAACTGTGTTATTATAGTTATATGTTATTATTATAACTATGAACTACATTACGATGTGAACCTATAATGTACCAATAAAAGTATAAAAATAATTTTAAAGATCAGAAAGGAGAATTTCTTGGCATTGTTTATATGTGGATTGAGTTTGCTTTACTGCTTCACCTATTGCTTTGACAAGAACTACTTACATTTTTCTTCCATCTCTGCCATTCATTGTCCTTTTCTATCCCAGTAAGTGGCCCTAGTATGCGCTCAGTTGCTGAGGCCAAAAACTTGGGCAGCAACCTTGATTTCTCTCTTTTCCTCACAAAACACATCCAGTCCATCATCAAATCTTTCCAACATAACTTCAAAACACCTGCAGATTCTGACTCCTTCTTATCATGTTAGCCTAGCCATGACACCGCCATCCCCACCTGTCATATCAATAGAAACCCAAATGTCCTCCTCCAGACTCAGTTCTTCATGCAAGAGCTGGAGTGGGCTTCAGGCCAGCTCCTCTGGTTCCAACCCTCCAATGGCTTCCCATCGCACTGAGAATGAAACACCAAGTCCTTACTGTGGCCCCTCAGGCCATCCATGACCTGTCTTCATCTGACTGCCATCTATTTCTCCCAATTCTCTCCCTTTTCCTTGATTCACTCTTCCCTTCCTTCATGTCTGCACAGGCCCTTCCTTCATTCCTGCCAAGTGCTGTACCTTTGTCCACTATTCTTTACCAGGCATTCCCAAGTTTCACCTCAGTTCCTTAAGGTCTTTTCTTAACTGATAACTCTTCAGAGAAACCTCCAGCTGTCAGGTTCTCACTACCCCCCCCCCTCCACTATATGCCTGACTTATTACTATTTTTGTGCTTACTGCTGCCTAATCATGCATCATCTGTTTAATGGTTTGTGTATCTTTTGCATGTCCTTTGGGGAAGGGAACTGGTCCTTCCATCATTGTATACCTAGTTCCTAGAACAGCCTCGCATAGAATGACTGACTACACAGTGACTGCTTCATACAGTGAAGATATTGCTCCTTTTTGTCTAATGACAAGGGTCAAAATTGTGCAGATACCTGAGGACATATACATTAATTTCCCAGTGGTGCACCTACTTCAAAAGATTGAGAATTTGTTATTGAATATGCATTTTGTAATATAATTCCTGACATCATTCTTTGATCAGAACATACAGTTGACATGAAAGGAATACCTTATTAGCAGTTTCCTGGTCCTCTAAGCACTTGTGTGCACAGCCACTCCCACGCTGGAAAGCAAGAGGAGCCTCATCCACCCCAGAAGGCAGGGTCTGGGATTGATTTTGCTTTCCTACATCAGTATCCTGGGAAGAGGAGAGGCTGCAATTTCCTCAGTTAGCTACAGGCCAGCCACCTGTCTCAACCCTGTATACCCATCCTATAAAACTATGTTCTACCTCACTCATTTTTTATTCTAGTTCTTGAGATCAGAGCTGGACTCAAACCTAAATCAATCTGCATTTAGAATAGCGATCATGTCCTATTAGATATTGCTCCTTTCTCCACACCCCTCATACCTTCATTCTACTCCAGGCAGCATCGAATGGGTGTCATGGTCAGACTAGTGACCGGGTGCCATATGTTGCTGTCTCCTTGAGTACTGTCACTGTTGCCTGGAGTCTGTCTACTGCTGAGGTGTTTAAGGCCTCCAGACCTTGCTCCCAAATACTGGGTGTGGTACAGATTAAGTTTTAGTTTACCATATTCTTTTACATATTACCAACCCTTATAAGGCTTCAAGCTCTGCACATAATTGCTCTAACCCAGATTATCATTCCTAGTTTAGGGACAGTTTCATTTGTATCTTGGCAAAAAAGATGCTTCTTGAGTACCTCAGATGATGCAGATCTTCTTAAGTCAAGTAACGATTGCTGTTAGAAGATATCTGCTGCTATGAACATGGATATGCATATATTACTGTAGTCCTCTGATTTCAGCCCTGATTTTAAAAGATACCCAGGAGTGGTATAGCTAGATCCTATGGTGGGTTCATTCTCAGTTTTCTGAGGAATTTGCACACTGATCTCCACAGCAACTGAACTAATTTGTAATCCCACCAACAGTGTAGAAGAGTTCTAGTTTCCCTGCATCCTTGCCAATATTTATTGTTTTTGACCTCTTGGTGATTGCAATTCTGATTGGGGTTAGATGGAATCTCAGTGTAGTTTTGATTTTCATCTCTCTGATTGCTAATGATATGAACATTTTTCATGGATTTATTGGCCGTTTGTATCTTTTCCTTTATGGTGTCTATTTAGTTCAATTTCCCATTTCTTGATTGAATAATTTGTTGTTTTTTTAAGAATAAAGTCTTTTCAGTTCTTCGTATATTCTAGATATTAGTCCTTAGCTGGCAAAGATTGTCTCTCATTCTGTAGGCTTTCTCTTTAGACTCTTGATGGTTTCCTTTGATGAGCAGAAACTTTTTAGTTTAATGTCATCCCATTTATTAATTCTTGTTTTAATTTCCTGAGCTTTGGGGGTCTTGCTGAGGAAGTTTCTACCTGTGCCTATATGCTGGAGTGTTGAATCTATGCCCTCCTCTAGTAGCTCCGCAGTCTCTGGTCCAATTTCCAGGCCTTTGATCTATCCTGAATAGACTCCTATGCAGAGTGAGACGTAAGGATTTAGTTCTTTTTTTCTGCAAATGGAAAACCAATTTTCCCAATACCATTTGTTGAAAAGGCTGGCTTTTCTCCAATGTATGTGTTTGGCTCCTTTGTCTTAAATCAATTAGCTTTAAGTATGTAAATTTGTTTCTGTATCTTCTGTTCCATTGGTCTATTTGTCAGTTTTTGTGCCAATTCCATGCTGTTTTTTTAATAACTATAGCTCTGTAGTATAATGGAACCAACCTAGGTGTCCATCTACAATGAATAGATTACAAAATTATGGGACACCCACATAATGGAATTCTACTCAGCAATCAAGAAGAACAAAACTATGTCAATTGCAGGAAAATAGAAGGATCTGGAAAACATTATGTTAAGTGAGATTAGCCAATCACAGAAGGTGAAAGGTCGTATGTTTTCTCTAATATGCTGAAGCTAGGGAATAATAGGGATACCAGAGGGACTCCAAATAATGGAGGAGAAACCTCAGGGAGGTGGTCTAGGGAAAGGGGAGGGGAAAGAGTGAGGATCATTGAAAGAATTATCATTGGCTTTGTGTGCCTGTGTGAACATACCAATGTTAATTTCAGCACTCTGTGTGGGGAAGGGAGGGAGAGGAAGGGAGCAGGAAGGGGCATCATGTATTGTGTGCATGTATGTCACTGTCAACATGATTCACCTTATGATGTGAGATTATAATGTATCAGTAAAAGCATATTAAAAAAAAAAGAAGATATCTGCCATCTTGGAGTAGTTAAGCAAATCGCTCTCTCTTTGTGGTTATGTAGCAGAGCTCAGATCAAACTCGCACAGACCTGAGGTATTTACTTCTTTGTTATTGTGCATAACCCAGACCAGAAAGAAATGCATGAAATGTATCATAGCTTTCTACCCGCGAGTAAAGTTTTCTTGTTTACCTACACCCAACTTGCCTCATGAATATTCAGCTGTTGACAGAGCTGTAAGCCAATATCCATGGAAATGAACTCATTAGTAACATTTTGCTGGCTTCTGCTTGATTCATGAAGTATGTAGAAATATTCATTATATTTCATATTTTGTTTTCTCAATTTTTGAAGCATAATAGGATTATTGATAATTGTTACCCCAAATTTTCATGGTTGAATTTAATACACAATTTTTCTCATATTTTTGAATGTATAAGCAAATGATCTTCTCTAGGTTGTAGGTATGATTTTTACAAAGCAAATTATGAATAAAATTATGATATCTTAGAAACAATTTTAAAATGTTTTACATATTTGTGTGTATGCAATTCCTGGTTCTCTTAGCTATTTTTTAATGGTATTGATTATAACTTGCAGTGTGGATGTTGTAAGAAAGTAATGACATTCTTGAAGGTCTTCATTCAGAGATTGTGTTGTTATTAAGGTAAATAATGGAAATAGCATGCAGCAAGTGTATTTGATGCTAAAAAAAAACAAAAAACAAAGAAAATACATTTACATTGGTCCTGGATATGACAGTTAATTTATTTAATCATTACATCAAGTCCATAGGTATAGAGACTATATTAGTTTCCTTATATAAGTGCTGTAAACTCTGCCTCAGAGATACAAAGTTAATTATATAGCAGCTGGCACAGTTGGAATTGAACCCTGCAGTGACTCCAGAGTTCTAGCTTTTAAAATCACTACATGCTGTCTTCTGTTACATTTTGGTAAAGTCAATAAATTGGAGAGCCATTGTTCCAATACCTGGCACTCTTTTCCACTGATTTGAAGTGCCTCTGTTTAAAATACTAAATTCTACTTTCTTTTGGTGCTGGGGACTGAACCCGGGGCATTCTACCTCTGGGCTATATGCCAGTCCTACTTTGCTTATTATTATTTTTGTTTTGAAACAGGGTATTACTAAGTTGTTGAAAGTCTCAATAAGTTGCTGAAGCTAGTCTTGAACCTGTGATCCTTCTGTCTCAGCCTCCCAAGTACTAGAATGGAAGGCACGCGCCTGGCTCTTTTTTTTTTTTTTTTTTTTTTAAGCAAATCAAAATTAAATGTATTGAGATGAAAGATGAAAAAGGAGATTTATGTGCAAAACTATAGAAAATTTTAATATTTATGAAAAAGCTCAGAGTTCATAATACAGAAGAAACATCTGTTCATCTTAATAAAATAGAGTTGAAGAATGTGAATGTCAAATGCTGAATTCTTACCAAGTATGTTTCTGATGTGTTTGATTGCCCAATGCTACTCATTTCAATGACTATACATCATTTTAGGAATAGAGAACGAGTAGAATTCTCAAAAGGAAAGAACACAAAATTACAGCCTAAGGAACAGGTGGCATATTGAACAAAAAGAGTAAAAACAATATTTCATCATGAGAACAGGGGAAAAGGAGATAAGGTGAGTCAGAGGGGGCAATAATTCTCTGATTTTGTCCCCTTTGAGGGAGCAGGGAGGTGGTCTAAGGGAAGAAGAGGGGGAAGATTGAGGTTCATTAATGGAATGACTACCATCAACTTTGTGTACATATACCAACGTCAATCCCAGTACTCTTGTGTATTTGGAAGGGGGGAAATGGGGAGCCGGCCTGGGGTGGGGTACCGAGTGCTGTGTGCATGTTTGTCACTGTCAACATGATTTACATTATGATGTGAGACTATAATGCACCAATAAAAGCACATTATAAAAAAAGAAAAGGACAATAAGCTGTTGGCATTCACTGTAAGTCATATGAGGTTTTAGGAAAAGGGTGGACAATTTCAGAAGTCAGTTTTAAAGAATAGTTAAAGTAGGTACTTACATTTCTCTCAAGTATAAAATTGAGAGACAAAGTAAATGAGTTTAAAGAATAAAAAAGATCGTCATAGTCATTAAGCCAAGTACCTGTCATGAAGCCAATTCATAAATCTTTCTTCCATACCTTACAGGATTGCTCAGTGAGTTTGATCATAGGGGCAGAAAGAGGGCGATGGGTGACAGATGTTCATGTTGGGATACTGGTTCATTTTTATGGGTTGTTTTTCAGCATCAAATACTTTTCCTTTCCCCACTGCTTACATTTCCTTTTCATGGGAACTGAATTCTTGAATAAGGACTTCAACAGGAATAGTGCTGTGCACTTTAAATTTGGGAAATGACCAGTTTCCTGTGCCAGAGAAAAGTCTGTGCCTGAGAATATTATCTATATAATGCACTCTGCACTTCCCGCTTTGCCTTTTTTCTCATTGTGCTGTGTTATTAAAGTTATCTGCTATCAATGTAAATTCCTGACCAGCACAATATGAAGTATTATATCAGAGACACAATGGTCTGCTGACATCTCAGTGTAAATATTTGTTTAGTAGTAAAACCAAGGCAATGTGGCCAATGTCTAATTAAGGAAAACATACAAATATGTTCATGTAAGCTTATGAACTGCTTTTAGAAATCCATTTCCTTCCATGGTGAGAACCATCTGACACTGTGAAATATAGTTTTAGGTGAAATGCTACTGGAAAAATTGTGTGATACTTGAAATGCTTTTGTATTTTTGCTTTCTTTCTCCTGTTTCTTTGTTAATCTAATTAAAAGTTTATTATTTTCTGACGTGAAGTGCCTTTACAAAAGTAATGAGTTATCATACATACAGGAATACATTTCAATTTAGTTTTTGTAAACTAGCCTAATGAACTGGCATTGTTTAATTGTTCTCTTGGCACTATCTGAAGGCTTGGTAGCATCGAGAAGAACTGAGGTGATTTCAAGAAAAAAATAAAGTGCATCTATCAAAGTTCTCCAAAGAATAAGATTAGGACCATGCCAACCTTTTATTTTATACTTTGTCAAAACACAGAACAAAACTTTTCTTTGATTAAATAAAGGGATTTTTAAAAGAACAAAGAGTTACCATACCAGTCTTCTGACTTTTCTGTGGAGTTCTTCTCAGACTGGCCTGTGGTTTTACCTCACCCGTCTGTGCGATTCACATCCACACTCAGACCTTGCGGTATCTCTAAATCAAAGCTGTGCTCTGGACATACTTCATGGATGTTTTTCAATTTTATCAACACCTCTTCTAAGTTCTGTCAAGGATTGAGAAACAGACATCAATCTCTACTAGATCTTTTAGTTTGATCCTGAATGCATTGGACCCCCCCCCCACCTTCTACTCTTGATATGTTTAGGAAGTAAGCATACGAATGGACAGGTTGATATGTAGACATAACGTTGGGGGGAAAGATGGGAATCCTGAGCAGAGAGAGCCAATGTAGGGTGGAAGATGCAGTCTTTGAAGAACACAGACAGCCCCTGACTCAATACTCTGAGTTAGAGGTTTTTGATTTAATGATGGTGCAAAAGTCATATGCATCCTGCAGAAACTACAGACCCTGGATTTGCATCCTTTCCCTGGCTAATGATATGCAGAACCGTACTCTCTCACAGCCCTGGGCAGCAGCCTTGAGCTGCTGCAGCGCCCACTGAGCCACGTGATCACACGGGACATGGACATTTATGGTGGCCTGGGTTGCTAAGCTAGGATGTTCTGTAGGGTAGGTGGATTAAATGCATTTTCCACTTACAATATTTCCAGCTTATAGTGGGCTTGTCACCATGTAACTCCCACCAAGCCACAAAACTGAGCAAAATCAGATTTGTATTAAGAAAAAATAACATTAATGTGGGAATACATGGCATTTAACATTCAACTTTGGTGCACACTAAAGTAAAATAGGGAATAGTGGTGACTGTGGCAGAATGAAACAAACATTTTGTTCCTTTAGCTCTGGCCTATTGTTACCATTGAGGGCTGTAGGTCTTGTGTTGATTTCTCTGAGTGTTTGAAGAGAGACTATAATTATTGACTTCTATGAGAATGGCTCCTCTCACACTGTTTCTTTTTTGATACTGGGGATTGTGCCCAGGAATATTCTACCTCTGATCTATACCTCCAGCCCTATTTAGTTTTTGTTTTGAAATAGGATTTTGCTAGGTTGCTGAAGCTATCCTCAAATCGTGGATCTTCCTGTCTCAGCCTCCCAAGTACTGGGATTACATGAGTGTACCACCAGGCTTGGCTTTATTGATTTATTTCATTTAAATGGTAAAAAAAAAAAATAAATACTTCTATCACTTTTGATCTCTGCATTAGAAGAGTTCATTAAAGCCAATGGAAAGCTAAATATTTTGTTAAGATAATATTTTTATAGGCAGAGCTGTGAGGTGAATTTAAAAGTAACAAAAGACATACTTAAGGAAATTTTGCATTTATGATAGTAATTTACTCTAGCCGTCTCACTGCATTTTCTAATTTACACTTTGGCTTTTAATAGTCTTAAGCATAACTGTAATTCTGGCCATGATGTTCTTGGTTTC
Source organism: Graphiurus murinus (assembly GCA_004027655.1). Classification (NCBI taxonomy): domain Eukaryota; kingdom Metazoa; phylum Chordata; class Mammalia; order Rodentia; family Gliridae; genus Graphiurus; species Graphiurus murinus. The sequence continues at coordinate 118,649 of PVLC010001956.1, forward strand.
TCTTTCATCTTCTGTCCAGATTTGCTGTTGGCTTTTCAGCTGTCTTACTACATATCTTCTAAATCTTGTAAAGAATGCACCAGTCACAAGCTAACAGATGGTGAATTTTGTTCTCTGAAATCTCCTGAAGAACACAGTTTTATTATGTTTCTTTTTTTATTGGCTTATTGAAGTTGAATCGAGTACACTAAAAAATGTTTTAGTTATCCTCAAATCCTGGCCAAGAGAGATTTTAAAAAAAAATCTAGATAGTAAGATTAAAAGTTATCTTCATCTACCCTTTGAGATGATAGTTAAGTTCACTTGGAATTAATAGTTGCTCTGAAAAAAGAATAATATTTTTTGGTGGGAAAAAGGGCAGACACTAAAAGTCTCTCAGTAACAGTGATCTTTTTAGCTCTGGATCATAAGCAAATGTTGATACTCAACGGGCTTTCACATGGGTTTGGCCCACTGATTGCATATCACTGCATTCTTTATTTAGGCATTTATTTGAGTAATTCAGGTGTGTCATGTTTATCTTAATGACTTGCAGAGTGGTAAATGCCCTGGAGGATGTGTTAAATATTACTGACTTACTAACAAATGATTTATTATTCTTTAAGTTTTTGCAGTTGTGTGTGGAGAGAATGTCAAGAGACAAACTGATGTCCTTTACAAGATGAAAAGATTCATATTCTGTGGAGTCTTGTGGTCTGGCGGGGGAAGCAGGTGTGCAAACCAGCATTCATTATTTCTGAGCTAATGCTTGGTGTATCTGAGTGGGAAAGATATAACCACACCTACAGAGCACAGGACAGTCCCGCACAGCAAAAGAATTGCTCTGCTCCAAATGTCAGTAGTGTTAACTTTGAGAACCCCTGCCCATGGGGTAATGGAAAAAGAGAAGATGGTATGATGTGCTGTATTCTAAGTTGCTAATGAGTATCTGGGAAGATAATACAACAGAGAAATGAATACTGCACAGTCTGGTGGTCTTCTGTAATGATAACCATCTCATTAAGAACAGAATTCTGTACTCAGTGCACAAAAGTTTATTGAGCATTTACCAAGTGCCAGGTATTGCTGTAGGTGCTAGGAATACCTCGGTGAACAAAGGGATAGTAGTCTCTGCCTTTTTGGAGCTCTCATGCCAACATGGGAAACAGACAGATAACTAGAAAAATAGATATAGTGGAATGTTGAGAGTGGGAAGGACGGTAGGGGAAATGAAGTAGAGTGGTGTAGTAGGTAGGCTGTGGCTGGTTATGAGAGATCTCCCTGGGGAAATGGCATTTAAGCTGAAAACTGCATGAGAGCAGGAGATAGCAAGATGAAAAATATTCTGGGTGGAGAACGGAGGCCGTAACAATGTGCGAAGGTGCGAGGGAGCCAGGCGTGGTGGAGGAGGAGCAGGAAGCCCAGTGTGGATTGGGCAGTGATCCAGAAAGGGGAAAGTTGGGGGGTGTCAAAGAGAGAACTGATCATGTAGGGCCTTGTTGCGGTCTGAATGTTCATGTCCCTTCAAAATTTTTATGTTGCAACCTAATCACTCGGCAATGGTGCTAGAATGTGGGGCCTTTGGGCGTTGACTGGAAGGCAGACCCTCCTGAATGGGATGTGTGCCCTGTTAGGAGGGGCTTGAGGAGCGCTGTCCTCTGAGCCATGTGAGGACTCGTGGAAGGTGGTATCTCTGAGGAAAAGGCCTTTGCCAGACACCGAATCTGCTGGCACCTTTATCATAGACTGCCCAGCCTCCAGAACTGTGAGTGATGTGTTTCTGCTGTTCATGAATTACCTAGGTTAAGATACATTGTCATGGCAGCCTGGATGGACCAAGACGGCCTGTGGGCTGGCGTGGGAAGGGGCCTTTAAGCAGGACTGTCACAGTCGAATTTACATTTTTTAAGTAACCATTTTGGTAGCTGCATAGAGAATGAATTTTAGAGCGAACAGAAGAGAGGCTAGCCTAGACCAGGGCCATGCTGATAAGAAAATTATAAAAATATCTAGAGGCTGTCATGTTACTTTGTTTGCAATTTTTGTTTATTCTCCTAGCAGATTGGGCCCCAAGTACTTGACAGTACGACAAGATAGAAGAATACTTACATCTTTTTTGGGGGGGTGGGGGGTTAGTTGGAAGTTAGGGAGGGGCCTATCGCATCCCCGTACACCTTGAGTCTTATGTATAGAGGAAGTGCGAGGCTAAGAAAGACATAAAGGAGAGAAGGAGAACGGTCAAAGTTGTCCTGCGTGAGAAGTGATGCCAGGGATACAGCTAGAGTGAGGCTGGGTTTAGTTCAATAACAGCACTGAGCTGTATATACGGATGGTGATGAATATTGGATATTGGATAGTTCTTGGAATCAGAAAGAGTTGTGTGGTTTTTTCAAATTTTTTTTTTAAAAAAATTATTGGTGTATTATGATTTTATGTGATAGTGAGATTCGTAGTGATGCTTTCCTATGCAAGTAACACTATTAGGTCTGTTTCCTTCTACTTTACATTTTTTAAATTGTTACAGTAAATTCATTGTTCAGTATTAGCACTTACCTTTTTTCTTCCCCAGTTCTGGGGATTGAAGCCAGGGCCTCATGCATGGCAAGCATGTACTCTACCATTGAGCTTGACTCCCAACTCTTTACCTTCTAAGATACTAAATAATTTACTTACTTATTATATTTATTATATATGATGTCTTCTCCCCTTAGGATAAAAGGACTTCTGACTGTTTTATTTATTGGTATATCCCATATACCTAGGCCAGTGTTTTTCAGGAAGTAGACCAAAGACATACGGAGTTTTGTAGAAACAATTCAGGAGATATACAGGTCAAAACTATTTTCATAATAATACTGTGCATTTTATGACTTTACTTGCTTTTCCCCTACTATGTTGACATTTGCACTGGTGGAGTATAAATTGCTATTGCTTTAGCCTGAGTCAAAGCAGTGTCCCAAACTGTACTCACAGTCATTGTGAACTTCCCTGTGACACACTCATGGGGGTAAGAGGGCTTGACAATTTTTCTTAATAATATTCTTGATAACAGTCAAAATGAATGTTATTAAATCCTGATGGTAGAGCACTTACATATCCTGTGCATACGTAAGTGCTTTTGCTGCATGGCCAAGGATTTTGGTTGTCTCCAGGAAAAGAACTGGTGTAATTGCCTGAGTTGCTATGAAACATCATATTTACTTGAAAATAGTGACTGTGGGACAAGCTATGGTTTCTGTTTAAAAGTATTTGGGTATTTGGCAGACATTTGCTCAACAACAACAAAAAAATTAAGTGAGGCAGTCACTTCAAAGATCACTGATACTATTTGTTGATGATAATAAAATTAAAGCTCTGAAGTGAATTTTGAATTTTGGAAAATTCATTTCCATCTCTGTGAGCTTGACAGCTTCCTAATACTTAAAGGCTTTTCTTACGAGCTAGATAGTGGTATTTAATAAATGTGATTTTTTAAAATTTTTACTATCATATAATGAAATACGTCAATGTTTGCAAGAGAGAGCGATGGATTTTGCCGTAGCTGTATGAAAAGTTGACTGATATGTTTTCTGATTCCATGTTACAACTAACTTTTAAAAAACTTATTGAGTGTGAGTATTGCATTAAAGGACATCCACCATTAATCTGAATTAGTTACAACAGGGAACATAACCCTCCTTCTTTCAACTGTCTGTCTGCATTACATTGCATTTTTTTCTTGTAGTTCCATCAAAACAACATATTGCAATAGATTCCAGTATACATGAGGCTGCAGTTGTCTCTTACTAAGGTAGACAGTAATGAAATCTGCAAATTTCTAAAATAGTACCGTGTTTCTCACTAAAGTTTTTTGGGAAAATATATTAGCTTATTTTAGATGAATTTATAAGTAAATGAATTATCAGATTAATAACATTTTTTTCTCGGTTTTAATTTCCAGTACATTAAACATTGATAGATATGGATAAACATAAAATTTGGGGAGTTGCACATAATTTTTAAGAGTATGAAGGAGTCCTAAGTTTACAGAGTCTAAAAACCACTGACAAAAACAAAGTCTAACACATTATATAAACATTGTTGAATTCTTCCAAGCATTTTATTGCTAAAATATTTATGTTTATAGATATTAACATCTTAATATGTGAATATGTGTCTCCATTACTTTCTTCTTTTAATTTTAAAGGAGGAACTCCTGCTCAAGAGATTGGGAATCAGTAGGTGTTCAGGGAAGGGTGAGATCCAATGGCCTGGAGAGGCCAGAAAGTATTCATGGAAACTATATTATGAACTTAATAAACGTGGAACATTCTCTCTCTGAAAATCCCACTCCAAAATATACCAAAATTTGAAACTTTATGAATACCAACATGACCCCATAGTGGAAAATTCTATGTCATGAAACTTTGTTTCAGGAACAAAATGATTCTAAAATTTTGTATAAAATGACCTTCAGGCTGTGTGTACACGGTGCATATGAAACATACATGAATTTTGTATTTTGACTTCGGTTCCATCCCCAAGAAATCTCATTATATACAGACAAACATCCCAAAATTTGAAAAAAAAATTGAAATATTTCTAGTTCCAAGCATTTCACATGAGGGATACTCAGCTATGCAAAACCTGACGGATGAATTACTGCATTATTTTCCAGTTTGAAATGTAGACCCTCCCTTGATCCAAATCTGTCATAACTCTCCCTTTCTTCATAAAGCTTCTTTAGGATTTTTCCATGGTGACTGGCTCTACTTCCTCACCCTTCATTTCCAGCCCCATCCCGTTGGGACTGCTTTGTTCAAACTCCCCAGTGACCAGCCTTTGAGTTGTCAAGTCTCTGGGTTTCTCACACTGTTGAGCAGGTGACTGTTCCCTTGCGCTGGAAGCTCTCTTCTGTCCTGACTTTTGTGAAACCACACTTTTCTAGTTTTGTATCTACTTTACTGGAATCCTGTTTTTGACTGCTTTGACTTAACTTCTTCCAGATTTCTGAATATCAGAGTGCCCTGAGGTTCTGAGGTTCGATCCTGAAGCCTTTTGTCTTAACTTACACACTTTTACCAAAGAACTGGGGTTAGTTGTCTCTTCTTTCTACTCTTTCCAAGAGTTCCATCTTCATGCCAATGACACTCACGTCTTCATCATCAGCCATGATCTCCTGTCAGAACCTCAGATCGGTACAGCTGACCCCCTATGAAGGTCTCCATGTTGGCACCAGAAAGCATCTCAAATTCAACATGGCTACAACAAATCCTGATTCTCCCATCCCAGACCCTACTCCTCTTTCGGTCTTCTCTACTCCAATAAAATGGTACCAGGTGTTCAAGGTAAACTCAATGACAAACGTTTTCATTTATTCAGACTTCTGTCTTAAAAACTTTCTTCCTTTTTTGAGCTCTTGGTAGCAAATTTGTGACTTCTTAAAGCATTATTAAACTTCCATTAGCATATGACATTTAACATACGCTTTTACCAAATACAGGATAAAAAGAAAACAAAAGGAGTAAGTTAAAGAGAAAATGAAGAGTTCCACTTTCTGAGTAGGGAAAAAAGTAGCCCATTATTAGAATGGTATTTAGGAATCAGTTGTATAGAGACATTAATTATTAGGGTGATACCGGCAAACTGAGAACAGGCAGGCACCTGTGTGAGCTGCAAGTTCCTTGAAGGGGCATTGCCAACCTCGCTTCCTTCGAATGTGACTTACTTATCTCAATGACCTGTTTCTGATCTCCCAAGCATCCAGTGATTATCACGACCAGTGTACTGAGTCCAGATTGTGATTTTTATGGGACAGGGGCATCCTCTGGTAGGGTAGCAAAAAACCACAGGTGGTTGAGTGAAAGGGTGAGGTGTAGACATAACCACTACTTGACATCGAGTAGAAAGTCATGGTGAAATAAGTGAACCTGTTTTTTATTCATTAGGATTCACTTATTTGTTTCTCTTAAGTCTATTTTATTTTCTCCCAGTCTTTGGAAGAAAAAACATAAAGGAAAATCCATCAGAAGGTGGTCTCTTGACCAGTCAGCTAAATAAGAGTCACCGAGGGGTACTGCTCAGAAGGCAGATTTTTGGGTCTCGAAACCACTTGTCTAATCAGACCTTCCAGGAATAGGGTTGGGAATCTGCATTTCGAGGGAACTCTCCAAGTCTTACACACAATATCACATTTGAGAAGACCTGGCATTAGAAGCTGTTTTCCAGTGCTCATTTTCAAATATATTTATGTCAAGATGGAGATTATCTAAATCTGAAGAAAATTGTGGACCGGTGAGAATGAATGAATGCAGAGATAAAACTGTATAAAATTCCTCATAAATTTTTGTGACTAGGTTACTACTAATGTTTCCTTGATTGAAATCAGGACTAAATGCCCAATTACCAAAGCCTGAAAGGACTCCGTAGATACAGATCTTTAAGGAATGATTCTGAAAACATGTATTTAAAAAAAAAAAATTCATGAAGGAAGACTTAAACATTTTATAAAAAAAAAATGTCCAACAGTTCTCATGATTGTGCCCTGCCAGCAAACCATCTAAAATATTCCTTGTATTGTATACAGTGAGGCCCCTGGGAGAAATAAATGCTTGGTTAGAAATGCTAATAAATTTCAGGTTTCTTTTTGTACATAGTTAAACAATACTCCGTATTTTCACTGATGATAAGATAAAAAAATTTCAGATAAAGATGTGGCATACTTAATTTGTATGTTCCTTTCTAACTCACATTTCTAATTTAGTTATCCTACTTCCTACTTTTTATTGACTGGTTTCAGAATGTGACTGAGTTCTGTTTATGAAGAAAAGGTTTATAACTGTAGAAGTGAAGTTTAAGTTTTGCTTGCATGAGAATTACCTGTTTACTATGTGGTCGACATAAATGTAAACTAGACAAGTAAACCATCCAGGTTATTTTAAAACTAAACAAAAATAGCTAACGAGCATTTTTGGAATGAATATTCGAAAAAATAAGAAGAACAAAACTAAAATAAAAAAATTACACAGAATAATACCAATTAAAATGGAACTTGAAATCTTCTTCTGTGGTCAGTTATAATTTCAAATGATAGTTCAAAAAATTGTACCACAATTTAAAATTTCATTTAATAAAATGTACATCCAGTAGTTTTTTATTCATCCGTTTAATTAAGCTGGTGCTAGCGGTGAGGCTATTGGTTTTGTGGTAACAGGATATGAAGCATGTACTACTTGAGTCAGGAATAAAGATGATGCTGAAGCTTGGGCTAGAAGTGAGGTCTTGAAGCTCATTGGTTGGGTTTCTTTTAAATAGTTTTACTTACTTATTTATTCATTTATTTTTTGTGGTCCTAGGGATTGAACTCTGGAGCATTCTACCTCTGAGCTACAACCTCAGCCTCATTTTATTTTGAAATAGGACCTTACAAGTTGCAGAGGGCCTTATGAGGTTGCTGAGGCTGCCTTGTGAACCTGTGATCCTCCTGTCTCAGCCTCCCAAAGCTTTTTTTTTTTTCTAAACAAAAGTTATAACATGTTTACAGACAAATACTCTAAAAATAAGGTGTACAAAAGTCTTCTTCCTACCTGCCATCTGGAGGTAGCCACTGTTTTCCTTTTGGTATATGCTACCTATTGTTTTCAGTATGAATACACACTGAGTTTATCCACGTACACGTGTAGCTGCATACACTTGTTCGTATGTATCTATGCATGTGTGTATGTATATGAATGTATATGTTAGGTATGACCCTTAGTACATTATTTTCACAAACACTGTTTTATGAACATCTGTCTTATATACATGCATGTACGTATGCATGTATATATGTGCATATATGGTTTTCTTCACATTCCAATTATGATTGAGTCCCTGAGGGGACTCAAGGTTGTTGGGTCCTTGGATTTTTCCCAATTTTTCTTCTTTTGTACTCAATATTCTGAAACCAGCCGGGCGTGGTGGCGCACGCTGGTAATCCCAGCATTTAGGAGGCTGAGACCGGAGACCTGGGTTCACGGTCAGCCTCAGCTACCTACCTGGGTTCACGGTCAGCCTCAGCTACCTAGTGAGGCCCTCCGCAACTTAGTGAAACCCTGTTTCAAAATAAAGAATAAAAAATAGGGCTGGGGGTGTAACTCAGAGGTAGAATGCCCCTGAGTTCAATCCCTAGTACCACAAAAAAAATTCTGAAACTCTTTGTCTGAATATTTTTCAAGGACAAACTTCTCCTAGAAATAGAATTGCTGGGGTAAAAGAAATGCTCATTTAAAAGTTTGAGACAGTTTTGCCGGTTAACCATATGCAGGAAACTGGAAATAAACCCCACTTTCTCACCCTGCACAAGAGTCAACTCAAGGTGGATCAAGGACCTGGAAGTCAGACCAGAGACCTTGCAGCTACTTGAAGAGGGCATAGGACCAACACTTGAACACATAGGCACAGGTAAAAACTTTCTTAACAGGACCCCAAAAGCACAAGCAACCCTTAG